>JARYHS010008074.1:180564750-180641343 GCA_031002005.1 Vandiemenella viatica
ATTCCTTTGAAAACAAATTACAATCTATGCTCTCTGTTATCTGGTTATATATCTAAATATTTTTCTTTGTCTACAGTTTTTCCCTTCAGTTGTTCGCACCACAATTTAATAACGTATCTCGAACGTCCGAATTGCGGACCATCAAACCATCTATTCTTTATCTGGAAATCTTTCAGAAACTACTTTACTCACACCAAAGGCCTGCTGACTGAGTGTGGAGCAAGGAGCACAACACTGTCGATGGTGAATAGTCATTTGGATGGGATGGTAAACATGGCGACATTCTGAATGTCTTAATACGGAGGAGAGGTCTGAAAGGCTCCGAATTAAGCTTCCTCCTTTTCTCATCTTTATTCATTTAAAACACCAACATCACACCACACTGAATACATTCATTAACATAGTTATCTACAGAAAACACTTCTATTTTCCTAGTGGTTATAAGGGAAAATGACCCAAGATGATATTTACACTCAGTTATCATGGAGGAGTAAGTTCCTCCTTGACTGCCTGGGAATGTTGACCTTCATCTACAGTATTCATCACATTCCGAAGATTCAGTTTTTCTTCTTTCTTACCTGGGTAAAGTACAAGCTTCAATCCTATAAGTCAAATACATGTTCAACAAATTCTTCCCGCGTTTTACATTAACGCGTATTACTGGACCTTGTACTAAAATAATGTAATGTTACGTAGCATCTAGGAGATCATGACCGTAACAAAACGTATTACAAATCTGACTTGTAAAGCACACAACGCGGACTGAGCAACGAGTTTACTGTCAGCGTGAATCAACAGTAGTGTACCGCCTGTAAATAACACCATGGCCGAACGTCACCCTCGCGCCTGCTAATCTTACGTCCACGTAATCAAGTTTCGTTTAAGCTGGCTAAGCTTTGCATAATTTTTGGTGGGTATTAATTACGAGGCGGCTCCTCGCGGCCTCGTGAGCTGCTCGTTGTTTACGATGAAGCTCGTTAGCAGAAGACGTCGCCTCGTTAGCAAAACACTGCCCGCCGGCCTTATTACCAGGTGACACCGCCTGACACAGGTACCAGGAACCCATAAACTGCTCCACCCGAAACCACTTGCACTCAAGACCTCCTCATTTTCGTTATTCCATTTCGAAGGAGAGTAAGGCCAGTTAAACTGCTCACAACAGCATTCCTATATTCTTCTTGTTATTTAGATTTTGGCCTTATTTGAACCACCGGAACAGTTTTACCTGTTCGCCTTTACTTCTCCCAGATTTGTTCATTCATTCACTGAGTTCCTACTTTTTTTGAGACCAGGTAGTCTTGGCTTCTGTAAATTGTTCCTGGAACGCATTGAATTTATCAGTTTTAGTTTGAATTCTCTATCTCACCTTAATGGATTCAACTTTCCCTATATTTTGTGTCCCACCCCATTTTGTTGTTATCTTTAATTTACTAATGAAGATGATTTTTTTGTCAGACTACTCCTCTGATAAGGTGAAATTAGTATTTACCGTTTTCTTAATGACTTCAGTAATTGCATACTCCTACATTATTAAGAGTTGAGGGGAATTATGTTGTTCAATTTTTCCGGTTCACAGCGGTTCAAGGAGCTGATCCCTACTAGGTAAATGTATCCGTGATGCATCCTGATTGGCAAATTTCCAACAGTATAAACCAGATTCATTTTGTTACATTAGCATGGACAATTCTATCAGTCATCATCAGAATCAATAATGCTGCTCAAGTTTAAGAGTGAAAATAACTGTTAGAGAATTTGACGTGATACCTAAAGCCAGTTTCTGTCCATCACCTCGACCCAAAATTTTAGTGGCAACAACGTCGTTTATGTTCATAAGCAATTTAAGTTTATTTAAAAATAAACTGCTTCCCTGAGCTCCACGTTACTTAAAATATTACTTCACTTGAACTTAATCAATTTTAAAATATGGGTCGAGGAACGAATGGAAATTTCCACCCAACAAATTGAACAGTTTTAGTTTAGACTGTAATATAAAACTAAGGCTAGAGTTGTCTGACCATTAAAATAATTAATATTTCTGCTCACGGAGAAAAAAAGAAAGGGAGACTAATGGGGAAAAAAAGCAAAAGAGTTAGTCTAATATGGATGCTCCTTTGAATAAATTTCTATGAGCAACGGTTATAGAGTGAACCTGAGGTTTTCTTGTGTGTAATCTGACGCTTCTATTTCTCTGTTTAGACGCGTTGCTTTAATATTCAAAGGATTATCTATCTTTCTGCTCACAATCTTTATACACTGACTCTATCATCTTTGAAAACATCCTTCTGGTCTATTTTGACGTAAGGCAGGGACGTATCAGCACGTGAAACGAGTATATACAAAGACATCTGAATATACGACATCTACATACTTATTAGTTCTGTCAGGTGCAAAACTTTGCTCGCGGCTCAGTAACATTTCCACCTATCTCGCACCACAAAAGAAATACACGTGAGACGAATAAAGGAGAACATGGAACAAAATCAGAAAACAGTGAAGTAGAAACCTCGCATATTTGCATCTTTTATATTTTCAAGTCTCTTATTCTTATTTTGTTTTATAAGTTCATTTCGCTATGCACAGCAAATTACTTTCAAAATATTTTATCATCGAAATTTATTTCAGTTCCACAGTTCCTGGTGTTTTAAAAATACTATAAAAGAAATCTAAACTGAAATTTTAAACGATTGTTTATTCCTTTAAGTGGGCGGTGGGAAACCTTCGTCCCACTCGACAAATTCAAGTAAAGCGTTTCAGGGAAGCGCATTTACCACCTCTAACAAGAGCTGCCATCAGCCAGAAGCTTGAAGAAACATGATGAAATTGATTTATGGTGCATATTTACATCGTGGTCTGTGCAATGCAAATTTCTTGACGATCATTGTGAAATTTGCGTTTATTTTCCAGCTGTGTTAGAAGAAATTGCTGTTTTTTTTTGGTTATTAATTGTTATTAAAGGAAAACATTTAAAAATTCTGATTCTATTATGTAATTATGTACCTTAGCAATATTCTCAAGTGTTGCACACAAAAAAATATTGTACATGTAATTTTTTTGAGTGGGAAGTAATCTTCCCACAGCACTGTCCCTTGTTAGTATTACTTGGAGAAGCTCAATAACGTGTTGGGAATATTTGTACTGAATAGGTTTTATATATACAAATATAATTTTTATCCTCTTCAGTCCCGAGGTATCATATATGATACCTCCAGGAATTATTTTTTTCTCGGGCCACTGCACAGCTGACCCTTTTCTGGAATATCGTATCATCTACAATATACATCGCGCTTCTCACAGCTCATATGTTCGATCTTCTGCTTTTGGCCGCCCTGATTAGAACCTTGGGATCCTGCAACTGTACAACGTGTCTCGTAGAAAAAGGTAAAGATATACATTTTTTCCATGAAATAAAGTAACATGAAGCAATAAAGTTGTGTGTATAATTTTCCTGCTTGACTCCCAAAGTAACATATATATACCATCTATAAAAAATTAATTATTGTTTCAAAAAATTTTTAATGGTCATTCATTGTTAACTAGCATTAACACAAAGTAAATAACACAATAGTACTTCTCTTGCGCTTTTAGTATGAGCTCGGGACTGAAGAGGATATGGATGTTCTGTTTGTGAACCTAACCTATTATTTCATAATACATGTTCAAATATTTACTGCTGTGGCCCTAACATTACATATTATAATTATAGTGGAACACATTTGAATAATAGTGACATATTTCCTGCATTGTATGCTTTCAACATTTTATTTATTTGCTTATTAATTCTCCCCAATTCGGATTTATGTTAGCCTGTTAGACCTGAAGTAGAGAAGTTGTCTGATTTAAAATGCATGCGATGGGAGGATGGAATCAAGCTTAGAATTGTGGAATAAGTTAGTTTCAAAACTTTGAGACCGAAATGGATGCTAATTCAGTTTCCATGAGGTCACTCAAGCATCAATGTACCCGTCGTCATGCTGTGTAAACAGCACAGCTAGAAAGCAATCGCTGCAATGCCCGAGGGAGTTTTGTCGACAGAAATTTAATCGCATTGTTATTTCATCAGTCGTCCGACAACTTTCAGTGACGGTACCAGCGCTACTTTTGTAAACAAGTTTCTGTAGATATAGACTCCTATCACGCCTCAGGAAATCTAGACTCTGAAGGTTGAGGATGTGGTTGACTTCTTTGGTTCTCCCTTTTCCGCACTTGGACATGCACTACAGTGTAACGAGGTATGTGTTATATTACCATTTACTTAAGTAAAATGGAATAATAAAATAATTGAAAATAATATGTGTAATACCCAACAAAAAATCGTACACAGGTTTCCAGAATTCCTGAGAACACAGCAAGTTTACCCGTCCTTGTCGGTAATATTAGCACCAGGGGAAATTATACATATGCGGGAGGAATTCGTTCTCCCTTAATAGCGTGATATTCAAGACTTAACTTTGAGATGTCTCTATGGTATTAATTTGGAGATATTTCAGGATTGGGATTAACCACGATACGCCTCATATAGTTTTCGACATAGTATTTACTGGAGTTACACAGAAACAAGACAGTCCTCCTCCATTATTTTTGCAAGTCTATTGGTTCATTTGCACGCCGTTTTTTTCTCAGATAGTTGAGGCACCCTACTGGTGTTTGGCGCCTGACACAAATCCTGGTGTTGGTAGTAATTTTCATTGGCTCTTGGACGGCAGAGAAGTAGAGGCAATGGTGTACAATTCCTAATCACCAGGCAGTGCACAAAAGTCTTGGGTTAAATCCTATACCTCTCCCAGCTCTATAGAGCGGCATCGTTGATGGTGATTCGTTAGGCGGATGAAATGTTAAGCCAAGTGCTACGTTTATGCATTTCCGATGAGGCTTATGTGGGCTGGCGCCATGTTTCACACTTTATATTCCTTCATAAATTATTCATTCACAACACATTGAACCGATCGGAAACACATCACAGACAGCCATAACACATACGTATAGTTCCATCACTGGTGAATGCAAAGCTGTACCACCCCATTTAAATTTTCCATGACATTGCTTTGGAAAAGCAACTCCTACCTTGGCAGTGCCGACGCCTAGGTCCGAATATGGGGAAAACCATCATAGGATCATTTGCGATATAATGGCCAGAGCAAATATATTTAACATATTTTTTTGTTTCTTTCAGATAAAAAAAATAATAGGTCACCAAGAAAGCCTCCATTGATTTACAATAAAATTATTTATTCTATAATGAATTAAAATATTTGCTGTAACTTTGCCTTAGATGAGGGAAACACGTTTTCAAACCATTATATGATTCTGTGACACAAAAAGGCTTAGATTTGTATGCTTGAGATTAAATTCTGGAAGGGTAGATAGACAGTTTCGGTTATTGAGATAGATGTATATATAAAACTGCAATACTTTTATCACTTGAGTTGGCAAACGGGTAGTAATTACAGTAAATTATTTTAACTAGAATAACATTAAATGAAATGGGTGGTTTTAGGGAGAGAATTGAAGCTATTTCTCATCAGCTTATACCAAAAATTATCTAAGAACATAAGAGAAAATTATTTTTCTAAACTACCTTGCATTATTCGTGAAACTTATATTATACATAATGACACAAAGTTTCACCAATAATTCGAGGATGCTGATGATTCCACAAATCACAATGGTGTAAAACAAATGAGGTCAAACATTTTATTAGTAGAGATTTGCAGTTGACTACATAAATTAATCAGCCGTGTTTCCAACTGAGAAAATAAACGCGAAATCTTCGTTCTTCATGCACAATGATTCTTACACTAACCAGTTCATACGCCAGTACACGTTGGTGGTGTACACCTCTTTCCTGTTCAATCGCTCGGTAATAACACGGGGATATTGTCATACGGAGAATCATTTCACATTTTTCCTCCAAAGCGGAATTCAACTGCTGCCAAACATTAAGAAGTTCCACTGATAATAGTGCCTGGCGCATTGTTCTTTCCTTCATTTCTACGCTTATACTCTAGTGAAAAGCGGAAAATACTTCTCGTTGTTTCACAGGCTGTAAAAGTGCTTAGCGTTTCATTTTCAGGCCGAAGATGGGACGGTAACAACTTCCATAAATGCGCGAGGCCGGAGTATTGCCAGCAGGTAGCGTGCCCGTTTAATCAATGCAGCGCAGCGGCTCTCCTCGGCCAGTCCTCCAGCTGCGGCCGGTCCTCTCTTTACGATGTCCTCTCCGAGCAGTAAAAGCCGAGTGGCCCCCAAGCGGCGCCCACCATACGCTTTACTACGGCGCTTTAACCTTCAACCATACAACGGTCCTCAGCTTCATTACAGATCCAGATCACGACTGTAGCCGACTACTAACTAAAACACCAAATGTGATGTCTCGCCCTTTGTGAGGAATGTTAACTCATAGTTGAACCTCTTACAATACTCACCCTGCCGTCTCAACTCGGTTTGAATCAGTATGCACTGGTCTCACTCGTGAGGACGCAGATCCGAATCCATCCTACATAGGATTCACGTGGTTTTCCGAAATCCTTTCAGGGAATGACGGGATAGTTCCTTCAAAGATACCAAGGCTGAATTTCTTCCTACATTCCTTGCCACCAGTCCCTTCCTGTTTCTCACAACTCGAAGTCAAAAAAGCATAAAGGCATAAAAAAAAGGTTGGCAGTGAATTGGGGACTGCCAAAAAAGTGAAAACTTGAAACTATGAATATCATACGCTCTACACGTCATACTTATAGCCACAGATATACTAAATAATAATAATTCCAAGTTTTTGTAATGAATTGTTGACAGGGATTTTACTGACTGCGCATTCCGCCCCTATCTTAGCCGCTTTATCCTAACCTGGTAGACCTACCGGGTACAGATGACCTACAGTTTGAGGCGGAATTTGAACCACGTAAGTGTTCTGGCGTACTTCACATTACACAGCAAGCTGTGCCAGAGGTGAAAGTCTGTTTAAGGGTCTGTGAAAATCTCCGTCGAGATAGGGATTCGAACCGCGGACCTTTACGTTTTGCAGTCAGACACCTTAACCACCTAGCCACCAGATCACAACAGATATACTGTTAGTGTTAACATTAGCATGTCGCTGAAGTAAAATCATAAGATTTTACCCATCAAAAAAATCATTCAACTGGCATAAAGGAATTGTCACTTCAAAAACTAAAAATCTAATTTAGTCCACAACCAGAAGGTTGTCAGAATATTTCCTAAGGAGATGTACCAAGCTAATGCGTCAGAGGCAAGAAGGTCAATTCCTTTCCTCAGTGGCCTACAGTTTTACGTGGAATCAGAGCTGCGTAAGAACTCTTCGTAGCTCATCTAATGAAATACAACTGCTAAAATCTCCTGATCACCACGGGATTTGAATCCGGCACCGGAGTATGAAATTTTAGAAAGTAAGCGTCTTAACCACTGAGCTTCCAGACCACCTTGGTTAGTAGAATACTTGTGCTAATTACTATCAAAGTGATTAAAAACTGGGGGTTCGTATGAACAACGTTGACAGAAATTAAGATTAGGGGGAAAGGAGGAGAGGGTTTTGGCTTTAGAAAATCAAACATAAACGGTATTTTTCTATTTGTTTTAAAGTAAACGTATGCAAAGTAACATCAAAATCGGATAAAAACTGAGTTCCAAAAAGCGCACTACGAACTTGTCGTACGAGCAACAGTATGTCGGTGAGCCGAATTCATAGATTTACCGCAGCCTCAAGCCCACCTATAAAAGTTTTCACTTCAGAAAATACCAGCTTGTAACGCTAAGTGAAGTATCAAGAAGCATGGTGCAGACCACATCCTTCTAGTGCCGAGAACTTCAAAGGAAGTGCAAAGATTTGCTACTCACTTGTTTGCCTGTACGAACACCACCATACATTTCACTTTCACAGATCTCCACCACTTTATTTCTGGTGGTCTCAGAGATTGTGTGACTCTCTGATAATCCTCCTCTATTTTATGTTGAAATTCATGACAGGTTCACAGAACCAATATGCATAAATTTGAATGTGAGAATATATAGTAAAATGGTACACATATCATTAACCATCTATCATGGCGATATGTTATGTATAAAAATGAACTGAGTCAACCTGGAATGAACACATTACTTTAATGCAATGTTGTTGGTTATAGAGTGAACGTTGTTACAAGAATTAAAGCCCACATGTAATTCAGACTCTTGATGTGATTATAGAAGGTATATGAATATTCACGATTCCTAAAAGGAAATTATATTACAAGGCCAATGTCACGTAAGTAGAGAGAAAAAAAAATGTGGTAAATCTGAAAATGCTGAACAAAATAGAATCATGTACGCAAAGATGAAAATCAACCTCCAGTTGATTTTGATGAAGATGTTTACGAAAATAATATTTTTTATTACTATTTTCTTTTTTACTTATGGCTTTAAGCCTCGTCGTGGTCGAGGTAATTAGAGGCGGGAAAATACTGGCGATAAGGTAGGGGAAGGAATACGGCTATGGCCTTTTTAAGGAAGCATCCCGGCATTTGCCTGGAGTGATTTGGGGAAACCATAGAAAATCCAAATCTGGATGCCCGCATGTGGATTCGAACCCGCATCCTCCCGAATGCGCTCTCAGAGCGTTACCACTCATCCACCACACTCGGTGGTATTATTATTGCTTTTAGCACTCTTCACTATATGGTTCAATAGGGTACTGAAACTATTGGAAGCAAGGAAATGGAAGGAAATTAGCCAAGACATTTTTATTCAACTATCCCGACGTTCGTCTGGATTGGTTTCAGGCAACAGTTGAATAAAGATCTAAATTCGTTAGGCAGGGGATAGAGACCGCGTTCAGATTTCTGTTTTCCATGGTTTCCATATTTCGGAATGGTTCCTTCAAGAGGCTATGGCCTAATTTCTTGCCGGTTCTTATGATCTATCGCTTCTAATGACGTCGACGAGGAGTAAAACAATAGGTAAATAAGTCGACTGTGGCACTGGCAGTGGCCCTGCTATGTGCCAATGCGAATTCAGTTGGTACTATCCAAGGGAAAATGATTTATGACTTTAAAGACACCAGAGTGTGTGCGATACCAGGGGCCGGTACTACCTGTAGTGTGGAGAGTGTTACCTCTTCATAGTAACATCCTGAGGATATAATGTGCAGTGATTTCCAATTAATATTGCCGGTATTTAAATGTGTCAAAACTATAATGGCGTGTGTTATGGAAGGGAAGTAATAGAAGAAAGACGGTGAGGTCGAATGCCATCCACTTATACCTACTCTTACCGAAACTGGGTGTACCAAGTTTTACGTGCCTTTTTCATCAAATAAACCACGAGCATCGACCACTGACACCATAAGCACTGTGGAGAGTTATGGTTTGACTTAGAAATTCGGTTTACAATCTGGTGATCAGGAATCGTACATTGCAATCTCCCCTACTCCGTCGGTCAACTCCCGGATATGAAAATTATTTCCATCACCGGGACTGGAACCAGTTAACCCCGGGTCAGGCACCAGGCTCCATCATGGTGTTGCAGCAACCTGAACCAACGAGACGGGTTCTTGAAATCAGAAGGCTGTGGTTACGCCAGCCGCTTAAAACCGAATCTCAGTCATAAAGTGTACCCAGCATATTTTGCGAATGAAAGATGGAAAGTCTATGAAAACTCTGCAGAAGGTACAGTACATTTGTACAACGAAACTTTGCCACAGTCTCTCCTCTTAATAGCGAACTGCTTAAAACAGGCATCCATACCTACAAAATTTAACTCAGCAACAGGACAGTGTCCTAATTTCAGGTATTATCCTGTAATTATTTTTGTATGTCTTAGTAAAACTAGATGCCGTACAGATATTTTATGCAGTACTGTAGTAATTCAAAAGTCGCTTATCAAGCAAGGTTGTTCTATGACTGCTGTTTTCGGCGAAGTTTGAAGTGGAGTTCACGCAACTGCAATTACCTTGGAAAATCCAATTAATTTATTAAAACACCCGCTTCCGGACATTTACTCAGTTTATTTAGATAAATTTTCAGCCTCGATGTAGTTGCTTCCAAGAAGTAATATTTTGACTGCTGGAAAACCTGATGCTTCAATTTTATTAGAAACTAGCCCGTACTTCGTACGCGTGGATTAAGAATTTTTTTTGCCAGAATTAAATATAGAAAGTTGTTGGTAACGAAGGATTTGTCCAAACAATATCGAGTAGAATAATATGACAGGAAAGCTATCACGATATAATCATACCGTCGAACCTGTCTCAATTTCAAACATATTTCTGTCACCATTCGATAAGGTAGTCAGTATTTTTATCCTTGTTTCAAATGATAAGTGTGCATAGTTTCATCGAGATCGGATGAAAACTGTGAATTTGTATGAAGAACAAACAAACAACATACATACATTCATCTTTATATATAAAGATTATTCTTGTTTTACCAAAGAATAGATAGATGGTCCAGAACACACTGGAAAGTTGAAGAAACGTGAGTTAAATAATCGTAGTTGCGGGGACGAAGATTCGAACCCGAGCTGCACGCTTGACAGGCAAGCGCGGTACCGCTGAGCTAAAGCGCCAACTGCCTGGCGAAGCGGCTAGAGAGCTACATGGGCTGAGCTCTGCTCGGCCGGAGTAGAGACGTGTCCGCCGGGGTGCTCGGAGTATTGCCGATTATCGTGGCATACTGCAGAGTATTGACACAATTCAAGTTACGAATATTTCGGCATCATTTCTTTCAATTTAATTACGAATATCTTTGCTCCTAATTGCACTATTTGAACCGGACAACTTCGATTCGACGGGAAATTTTTCAATTATGAGACAACATGTATTATTTATACAGATAATTTTTCAACCAAATGTAGACAGTATTTATCTCCTTGTTTCAAAGGATAAGTGTGCAAAGTTTCATCGAGATAGGATGAAAACTATTGATTTGTATGAAGAACAAACAAAGTCCAGTGCCCTCCCTACAGATTTTCTCGTCAAATTCCGTCAATATCGGTATAGGCATTAAATTGTCAAAACGTAACATAAGACAGAGACTTATGTATTCCTACTGCAGATTACACACACAGACTACGAATCACTCCTGATGGATCAATATAACGTAAAAAAAGTGTACATCTACTGTATTGCAAGACTACATCTACATCTACCTACGAATTGCCTCAGATTGCACCCCTAACTTTGTGATATCTACAGTTTAAAATTCAATCCGACTAACCGACGACCCAACCGTGACTCTTACGATCAAAAACAATTTTTAAAAGTCTTAGCCTCCACGGACATTTGAACCGGAGACCACGATGTTCGTAATCAAGCGCTTTAGCCACTGAGCTGACAATCCACTACACGGAAACACGGTACGGAGACGTCCATATCCAACGTGTCTGTCTATCGCCGTATTTCGAAGTTATGAGACAAAATGTGTTATTTATTCAGATAATTTTTCAACCAAATGTAGACAGTATTTTTCTCCTTGTTTCAAAGGATAAGTGTGCAAAGTTTTATCGAGATCGGATGAAAACAGTGGATTTGTATGAAGAACAAACATACTAACAAACATACAAACAAACAAACCAACAAAAAAACAAACAAACATACATTTGTCTTTATATATAAAGATGACATTACCCCATCTGATTGACGTGGCGACCAGAATTTTTCAACAGAATACCTAGGTGTAATTTTGCTTGCTTCTATCGTGAACGCAGTTTACGAAATTATAGATAAACCACCAAAATTTGTAAGTACTGTGGCAGAATCCTGTATGCCAGACTTACCCACCTCTCTCAATAATCCATAGCGGCACTGTTCAGTCTGCCAGTAAAAGCCCCTGCCAGGCAGACCTCACACACAACGCGCCTGCACGCCGGGATACATATACGACTCCAAACAGGCGCAGAGACATCAAAACAAACCAGGAAAACAAATAGAATCATCTAGAAGCTAAGTGGGACTATTTCTTACAGAGGTCGCCGTACTACCACACAACGGAATTCCTGCGCCAGGCCGCCTATATAAGCGTAGCCGGCCGCTCCACCGCCAGTTCCAGCCTGACCGCTGAACCAGCGTCAACTACAGAAGACCACCGGAAGTTCGCGAGAAGTAGAAGCCGTCACTCTACCCCGGATCAGGACCAGGCTGAAATTCTCGACGGTCTTCTGATAACTGTACCCACATTTGTTTATAGTTTACCTGTTGTATTGTGTACCGAGTAATAAACTTCAAGGAACCGTTAAGTGTAGTTCACTTCAGGCACCTAGTTTAAACTGTTTTAGGATAAATAAATTCCAGCATACTTTTTCTGTTTTCTTGATAACCATATTTGTCAGTAACAGGGAAAAATTTTTACCATACGATTCATCTCTAAAGAGTTGTATAAAGAAATATTGCTGAGTGGAACGATCAAATATTTAAAAGGGACTCAGAAATAAATTTAAATCAGAGCATGACAAATGTCATGAAATTTAGAAAAAAATATAACAGTGACAATAGATTAAATATAATGACGGGTCAGATATGGCAAAAGAAGTAGGAGAATGTTTCATTTAGGAACTAAATATCAAAACTTATGGCCAAAACAAGTTCAATCACAGAAGCGGATAGCTGGATAAGCCTTCTTTAGGAAGAGAAACTTTATAGTATCATACTCTAACATAGATCTCTGAAAGAGCTTTCTAAGACTAAGTTTTCGATAATAGAATTCAATGGAGGTTTCCTTTTAATTCAGGAAGAAGTAAAATTGCAGCATTCTAAATTCAGTGCTTTAAATGGCTTGATAACTATGAAACAAAGATATTCTGGTAATGAGGGGTGACGAAAGGAATTTGTGGGAGTCCTCACAGACGGCATTTTAACATATCGCTCATTTGCTACAATAGTGACATAACTCAAAACACGAACTGTTTCAAGCTATCATCTTAGGATGAACAATTTTCGTTATATATTACAACTGATACTATACTTTTCCCTTCTTTGATATTGTATTATTTCAACAAAATATACAGATAAGTTATTTTCTTTTGAAAGCATATAGTTAATACACCTGAAATGTAAAATTTAAGTTTTTGAGTTACGACACTGTTGCAACAAATGAGTGACATGTCGCCTCCATTAATTAGCAGAGTGGAAAGTAAAATGGAAGAACTACGGAAGAATACAAATGCTAGACTAAATGAAACAGGTAACTGAGTATGACTGGGACAGAGAGAAAGACTAAAAAGAGCTGTAGATAACGATCAAACTGTATCCTCGCTAGAAACGAATTTCAACAATTCACTATGCTGATCCAGTTTACGGCGATGAGCTAAGTGCCATTCGTAACAGCAACCGTCCCCGCGTGGCTAACCTCACTCTGGGATTGTAGCACCCTGTACTCCACTAGTGGTGGTTGTATAATGCTTAATGAATCTGGTGATTAAGTGATACCCGGCCCCTATCAGATGACCCAATTTTCGTTTTTCAGAGATTTACGATAACATCACTTATTGGGATTTAATAATTAAAGTTACATAAATTACCCTATAATCTGCAAATTCTTGCCTGCAGCATTTCGCGATGGCCGGATACTTCCTGTAATAGCTTAAATTTATACTACAGAAAATGACATAGGCTTCTTTATTTGTTCCTATTATTACAACATATTTAACTATTTGCAAAAACCAACACTTTAAAAACTTAAAATAAAATTCTTGTTATAAGTATAGGTTTAGCAAGTAAATACATTTTCATAGTATTTATGTTTTACGTAAGGTCTTTGCAACTTTCATTTCCAGCACACACACTTCACCACAGTAACGTAACACGCGCCACCATCTCTCGCAGCCAGTTTTTATCAGTTTTCATATTAATAGTTGATGTTTTCCTTAATGGCTTTGAATTTGTATATTTTAATTTCAGTTCTCTTTCGTTTTATTCCTTCGTTTTAGGTTAGAGGCAGTCGTAATTCTATTTCAAACTCTTTTCAGCTGTTGTATAGTTCTTGATATCGTGAATTTTACTACGGACGTAGTGGACAGGAACTCAGCCATGTTTTCAGGTATTGGCAAATGAAAAAATATATCAATAAATTTCATATCCATACTTACAAAAAGTATCGAGAAAAATATCTATATTTTTGTGTAAAGCGAGTAATCATCTAAAAATATTCCCAAAATATATAAGAAAAGTAAAGACACATGCAGATATTACGGAAAGTTTTTATTAATTTATCTATTTTTGCAATCTAACAAATCAGTATTCGTCTGATGTAAACTTTGATAGAACTCTGTTTCATATGTTCCCCCGTCAAGCTACTCCTGTTTTCTGGTGCCGCCAACTTAACTGTAAAAGCCATTTTTTCGGACTACACACAAGAGGCTTGGTATATCAGGTATTTCGTCAACACATTAACTGTTATTCATCAATAAAAAAAAAAGAAGTTGAAAATAGAAGCTGTTAATTTACGTCAACCTTCAACGTCGCAACATGGATGCTTAATCAATAGTCTTCAATTATAAAAATAACCTAACTGTTAACATTCAAATATGACGACAAAACAACTCACGTTAACGTAAACCTGTTAAAATTTAACAACTTTTATAAACCTTAACCGTTGGTGAAAAGCCGTTTCATTACGACAAATTCACTTTTTAAAGACTCTTTCAGTAGATCAGATACATTAGGGTAAGGGGGGGGGAGGGCTATTTAGGCCACGGGGCTATTTGGATCAAACTAAGTAAATTGTTCTATGCGCATCTTTTGCGCGCATCCTGGACGTCATTTGCAGTGTTGTGGCTAGTGTGTGGTGTCGTAGAAGAAAGAACAACAAGAGTTGAGTAAATATCTTCAACGATTCTCACACGAAGTATATTTGAAACAGCTGAGGTAGTGCTTCCTGTGTATAAATCACGCTGATGTAGTTTCTATTCTTTGGAATTTAAGATCTGACGTGAAGAAAGATAGCTAATTTGTGCATACTTTGTATGTATTATGGACTGCTTAACAGTTCTGTTTCACTACTAGCTGCATTTATGGTCTTTCCACTGAACAATTAGGACTCAACGAAATTTGCTCATGTGGGGCTATTTGAACCACTTTCGACGGGGCTACTTGAATCATAATGAAATACTAATTTATTCGCATTTATATTCATATTTATTTTTTGAGATTTACACACAGGAGATTTAAGTTTTTTCTTTGTGTTTTTAGATGTTAAGGAAATATAAAACCAAACGTATTAGCAGTGGCCGAGTAAAGAATGACTCAAGCAAAAATTAATTTACTTAGTGGACATTTAAGTGCGAAGGTGGCAGTATCATGTTTTAACGTACCATATACAACTCTATATAGAAGAGTTGAAAATACTCGGGTTCGCAGAGGCTTCATGAATGATGCCGACAATGCACAGATCCAAACAATGAGGAACCGATCTGGTGGAAATGTTTAAAAGTCTTTCTAGACGTAGTTTTGGTCCTTCGCCTATGAGTGTGAGAAGGGCAGTATACCACAGTACAAAGCTAAAGAACATGAACACTCAATGGAGTGATGAAATAAAGATGACATAGACGGTCTATTTCCTTGAGAAAAGCAGATCTTTCGAATGCTCAACAAAGAGGTTGTGGACAGTTTCTACTACATCTTGAAGGGTGTTTACGATGAGTTAAATATTCAAGACCAACCTCAGAATATCTATAACGTTGACGAAGTGTATTTCCGATGAACAACAGGCCCTTGAAAGTGGCTAGTGAAAAGGGCAAAACAGAAGTTACATCACAGACAAATCTAGACAAATCTAGAACGAGAGAAAAACGTAACAGCAGTGGTCTGTCGCAGTGCCAGACATTATCTTCAAAGAGAAAAGAATATCAGCATGGAGTGCCTCCTCGTAGTAAAGTTGCAATGTAAATGTGTTTAAAACTTTTTTGGTGACTATAAAAGACATTATAAGCCTAATATACGCACTATTATGCAGCAAAGCATGTGATCCAAATAGCCCCACACTTTTTGAAATTTCATTCTTATGCAGCATTTTGCTAAATTATTATTTTTTCTCATAAATACATATGCTATTAAGTTTTCTCGTGGCTTCATTAGTTGCACAACATTCAGAGCTAAATTTCTATATTATATTAAATCTGATAGCATGCACTCGTTAGACAGTATAATGCATTAAATTGAGCTCTACTTAAAAACTGACGTAATCTATTCCTCATAAATTGTGCTTCTGAAGTACCCAGACGTTTTGCAATAAACTTTTTTGACGGTTCAACAAAATCATATAAGCATAACTCTAAACAAAGAACGTATGAGTATTACTAATAAATAATGAATTTTGTTTAATTTATTCTACTGTTTTCCATAAAACATACGGTGTTTAAATTCTTAGCTACCGCTAAACGACTGTGCACTAGTGTTGGACTGAGTTAATCGAGTTATTGACACCTGTCGTGCATCCGTTTCCTCTGAAACTGTTGTAGGTGCAACGTGCAATACTACGTTCTTGAAATCCGCTTTCTGAGAAATGTGAAACAGGGGCTCTACCAAGTTGAGGTTGATTTGATGATTCAGATTTTAAAAGTTTTAAAGTATTTCCTACTTCAGAAAATAATTCATCTAAACACAACTTTTCTAAACACCATAAAAATCCTTATCACTATCATTGAGGTGTCTCTCTCGTTTACGTAATTTTTGAACTTCATTTATTTTGTTTTAATTTCGTATATGGCAGACCAAGGTAACTGTTTCCTTCCTCGATGTTGATCCATGCTGAATAGTCTAGAAATTCGTTGCCAAATGCCACCTGGCTGACATTCCGTGCTCCTATCTAGCGCGTGTTTTTCGACAAAGGTCAGTAAGATGGCATATCGCAATCAACCGCAAAAGGACGAAGGCCATTATGATCGCCCATCGGCGAGGGAGAATAAACGAAGCCCACTCTCATGTAACTCTTTTGGGAAAACCCTTACCATGGAGAAACACCTCTGACGCTTGGCTAACCTGGCATGCGCACACCGTGGAAATAAGAAGAAGATCAGCTGCAAGATTTCATGAACTAAATCCATCATTAAATAGAGACGGCACTCTGGCGCCAGAGATAGGAGTGAGAATCAACTGCAGTATAATTCGACCTATGATCGAATACGCATGCCCGCAGTGGTGGTATGACACACAGTGCCACATCCAAAAACTAGAAGTAATACAGAACAGAGCCCTATTCAGGACTCTTCATTAACAATGCAGTTTGAAACCGAATTTACATAAGGCAACTAGTCTTCAAACCATCCAGCAAAGGTTTAAGGAACGCCCAGCCGCCTTTTACAGATCAGCAGACAGAAATAGTAATATACTCATTAAAAAGATGGGAAAATATACCGCAAAAATAGACTTCCATTATCGTCCTGTATCATTAATACAATAATAAGCTACCAAAATGAAATACCAACCGTAATGAGGTGAACCATTTAAAGTCAAGAGGATTAAATGTCAAGAGACAAGAAACTCCAGCAACACAGTACAAAGAAAGGGCAAATAATGGTGATACACTCTCTATAACCTTGACGGAGTCAGTAATAGGTGAATTCGCCCTTCTACCTGGCATTCGGGAAAACGAGGGTTAAAAACATCCCCGTCTGGCCTTCTTGAATGCGGTCAGGCGAATGCCACGATGGTTCCTCTCAAAAGCCACGGCTGACTACCAACCAACTCCCTCCCCTTAGGTTAGTTCGGCTGCAAAGTGACTTGATTCTGTTCTAAATTATAATAAACTAATCTATAGCTGTAAAGGGTTTTAATAATCGTAAAGCTAACTCTCGACCTCAGCTGAGGGAATGAAAGATAAAAAAGAAAATCACTCCAGGCGAATGCAACATCCTTTAAACACCTTGGGCAATTCCTTTCCGTCCTTTATTCCGAGTCACCTTCCTCAGGGTGAAGAGATGCTCACGATGCCTGTAGTACCCACTGATGCCGTGGGCTAGCCCGGAGCAGTGTTGCCAATCCTAAGAGACTGAAAAACAGCAATTTACCCTTAAAAAAAGTAGGAGGAAACAGTAAAATGTTTATTTCACTGTCTGTAGACGTTTTATGAATTTAAAATAAGCGAAAAAAATACATATATAATTATCAAAAATACAACCTTTTAAGTATTATAGGAAAGAACTTTTATTTAAGAAATTAAGTACGAAGAATAATAAAAAAAATCGTTTTCATCCTCAAGGACCTTATTTTCAGAATTTTGCCATTCCTTTTGCCTGTAAAAATCGTATATATTTTTATTAAATTTCTTCATGCACCTTTCTGTGGTATTAAATGAGTATCAATCGGTTATTTCATATTTTGCTTATAGTGCTGCTTTAACTGTTGTGGATATTCTATTGCGTAATTTTGTTTCCATTATATTTATAACAGAAAACCACCTCTCCACGGTGGTGCTGCTATGAGGTAGATACAAAAGTTTCTTCACTAATTTACACAACGCCAGAAATGTTTGAGACCTATATCCATTGCTCAGTTCTTTAACATATCTCCTAAACTTGATAACATCGGGTATATCGTTTTGATCAAATGGTAAGTTGATATTTCTTCATATTCGCTATTTTATATCCAGCTCAGTTATATTCTCTGGGAAAAAATGAAGTAAATTTGCAATGGAAGGGAAGTTCTTTTTTTCATTTCTGGATCCAGAATTGATTTGGGATTTAACATCTTTAGATATTTTAATGATTGACGATCCTTGTCCTAAAAAAAAAAAAAATCTTTTTACTATTTGTTTTACAGCCATTAGATATAACTCCTTACATTTCATGTACAAATTGTTTATCTTTTTTTTTAATCCAGTTCTCCGATTTCTTGCTTTCTTCTGATCAGGTTTGATTTCATTCGACCGATGTATATTTGGTATAATTTTTAATATTTTTACTTTTATCTGCGAAAGCGAATATATTCAATTCTTACATTAAATTGCAGCTGTTGTGTTAACATTTCACTTGTTCTCATCTTAGTTCTCACTCGTCACAATATCGGGTAACTAAGTTTACAGCGGTTTAACTTCCAGCGTACTTCAGTCCTTTACCAGTTCTCGTAGCACAAGTTTTACTTGCTACACTAAATAATTAATACGTCTTGAGGCATAAGGAGGTGGTTTGCTCACAGGAACTGAATAATTAAAATGCTTTATGTATTCGGACTACTCTAGCAGATAACCAACTTTAATTCCTACTTCTCTAAATAAATTTTATCACTTTTCGCAAATACCTTCATTCCCAATTGAGACAGGGATTATATTTTTATTTTACCCATGAGATGACTGTATATTTCATTTGGAACTTTGATCGCGGTGTCATAAAGTTTACGTAGTAACATCTTTGTAGTGGAGTTCCGAAGTTACTTATCACTCTCATGTTTTATAAATACATTGATGTCTAACTGATAAAATGAAATGTGTAGCCTTATTTACGAATCGATAAATAGTTGCGCTTTAGCTTACTTCGCACAGGAAAAAAAAAGTGTTTCACCTGAATGAAAGAACAAGTTAATTATTTTAATAATAATTCCAGAAAACAGTTTTTGAAACAAGTACATTTCGATTAGGAGTCATATATATGTTGCTATAGAATGGTTCTTCCTTTTAACTATATTATGGCTAGACAATAATTTAAAAAAAAGAAGATAAGCGGCTCACTACTGTTTTAAAAGTAAAAGTTCAGATAAAAGAATTATTTATAAAGAATGCAGTTGCTATAATGAGAAAAAATTCTTGTAGCTGCTATATATGATTATAAGAATTCTATTAAAGAATCTAAAATTCAGTAATTCCTAGCTTAATCTGTTGTATCTAACCAGTGGATCATCTCCTGTTTTGTTTAATGAATGCTGGCGCAGTTATTTTAATTTTAGTGGCGTCAGTCAAAGTATTTCACTTTGAAACATTTAGAAACAAGAATTTTGTGGGAATTTGGCAGATTCTGTGAAGTCAATAAATATGGTCAGCACTGGATTTACCTTTCAGTTAATATTATTCGTACTAAAGTGAAATAGTAATCAACAAATGTCACATAATATAATAATTAATAAACGTCCAAATTTTTAATTAGTACTTGATAAAATATTATTTTCACCAAAAGAGCCTACAGATGCTAATCAGATTTCGAATCATTCAAAGCTGCAAGTTCCAGTTTCAAAACTAATACGATTCCCAATGGTTTGGTGACATATTCAGATAATACTCAGAGTGGTATGGTGACACATTTATACAATGAAACTCACATACAGTCTGTAGTATATTGAGGGATTTTAGTTATAGTATATTGTAATTTTTACTCGGGATAATTTTTCTCAAGCTACAGCAATGTAATTTAATTCCACCCGAAGCAGCATAGTCCAAGGTTAACAGGTTCTCTTCTCGCGAGAAGAGGCCTCCCCTCCAGGGTACATTCAAAAAGCCCTTAGTAAGGGATTTTAAACGAATAGAACTAATGTCACATGACTTCCCCCACTCCGCTTCAACGCGCGAGAGCTCACTCTGGCGCAGTTCTCGAGGAGTCTATTCGTCGAGCCACAGGATGGAGCACAGTGCCCGTAGGCATGAAGATTTTATAAGGTAAAGGCTAATGCATTTATACCCTTCTGCTGGCTTAGAAAGAATATTCCGAGTGACAGGACTATATTAGTAAGAGATTTATTTCATGAGAGCTATTTTATGCAGTATTTTTCAGTTATTTGAAGTGTTATTTCTATGTGCCTATTTTTATTGAAGTTATTCAAGTCACTCCATTCTTTCAACTACATGTTTTCATTTGTATCGTTGATTCCTGCTCATTACTAGCACTAAGTGAGGGCAGAACGTAATTGCTCTGATCCTATGACCACATATCTTCGGAAAACTGATCGGGGAGTGATTGATCAGAGGCGAATCCAAACTTGGTTGTGGTGAAAAGCCGTTCTTTCGCTACAAATCCTTAAGTATCGAGCACATGCGTAATCCGACCTTAATGGAACTTCAACTTCACTCGGGGGAAAACTAAATAGTTCAAAGATAAAATTTTCTCTGGAAACTATCCGAGTGAGTACGTTTGTATAAAACGTTTCGTGTTATACAAACGTACCCACTCGGCTAGTTTCCAGAGAAAATTTCGTATACAACGCCTCCACTCTTGCTAAAGAAGCAATCATAGAACGATCTCCTCTTTTTCTGAACTGATCTGTTCTCACGGTCACTAGGTTTGAGCAATCAAGCACATCACAACCCTCTTAAGGTTTCAACCCAACTGCCAACACAACTGCCGACACAACTCGGCGGTGTACCCTCGCGTACAGAAGGAACCAACTAATCTCGAAAGAGTTCACTAAAAACAAATATAAATATGGTATAAACTGAATGAATAAATATTATCTTATTACACTAATGATAATGAACTAGCTATATTACTCTAATTTAAAGCTAATATAGAGAGTTTAGGTTACATAAACGAATTGTAGATAACTGGTTAGACTCTCCCTCAACTTATGGATATGCATTCTATCAGCCAGTAGAATCGCTTAAATATCACGCCACTTGGTGACACTTTAAAGCTAGCGATTATTTTATAACCAATTATTATCGAACTAAAAAAATACTAATTATTATTTAATTAATTCATCTAATAGTAAATGAAATTAAATGCTTGATATTCAACGAATAATTAAAGATCAATGTTAGATTTAATCTCAACAGAGGCTATCGAAGAGTATGCTTAAGTCGACGGTTTGCCTGAAACCACCTAATACAATACCACGTATTTTAGTTACACTTCAATAGACGATGAATAACAATCACTAATATATCGTTGCGTAATTCATACTTTTATCGCAGCAGATAGATAATAATCAACGTAAACGGTTTTGTATGGGGATAATATTCTGTCTCGCATAATCTTGCTGTATAACAAATTATAGGTTTTAATTTCAGCTAGACCTCTTCTCATATAATAAACTAAGAAACTAACATAAACAAATCATATTTGCTATTCATATTCCTTCTGTATAATGTTGGTTAATTTTATTTCCAGCAGCAATGGTTTATTATTTTTGTCGAACGACCATTTACATAGCGGCTATCCATCGTCAGAATAAAACGAATTAAAAATTTAAATTAAGTTTTTAAAGCTATGCTTTGACGAAAGTTATTGGCAATCGCAGCTTCTAACAAACCGGAAAGAAGGTGGCATCGATTTGGTCCCTACCCCATCGAGATTAAATAAAAAAGAACGCTGAAAAGAAGCGCAGGCTAAGAATTCAATTACAGTTCTCTAGTCTCACATCTGCGACATCGTTATGAAACCAATGAGAACAGCTCCTACAGGTAGGATCCAGACACAGACGAGGTCACGTTTGCTGTAGTTTTATAGAGGCAATGAAAAACTCTCCATGTGTGATGGAAACTGGTTAGACTTCTTTGTTTGCACGCATCTTTAATGGCTGAATATTCACACTGTGGCGAATGTAAAATTACAGTAAATATGACATAAAAATCAAGTGGTTATAATGAAGTAATAAATTAACTCACTTCCACGAGACACATCCAACGGGTCGTGGATATATATATATATATATATATATATATATATATATTTTTTAAAATTTGGGTCTGTAATTTTTGTACTAATGATTATCAAAATGAGGACACAACAAAAAAGAAAAAGGGCAACGTAACAAGGTGAACATAGTAAATGATTCGAACCAAGAAAGTGAAAGCATTTAAGCAGAGGAAGAGTCGTGAATGACTTTCGCTTAGTTGAAAAGAATTTCTTCCAGCATCATGTGTTTAGTAAACGCCTGTCTTGAAGAAACGTTGATTTGGCAGCCATAATCACACTACTAAGATAGAAGAGATATGGCGTGCACGAAGGCCCAGCAGCTTCCTCTATTGTGTGACCGGACAGATCACTGTAAAACCATGCTCAGTCTGCGAAGACCTGATAAATGAAATGGAAACGTTCAAGTAAGAGCTGGTATCCTCGCGGACGTCGAAAGACACAGTATTAGCTTGTGATTGAACTCGACCATGATGGAATGATTGGTATCCGGGAAAGGAGGCATGGTTCGACGATAGTGATGCGTGTGTGGGGTACCAGTGGATAACAGAGAGTCATATATAGCGACGAGGGGGTATCAGCCTACAGAATGAGATCATTGCGGCGGTGACCGCCATCTTGTCCGCTTCGTCCCAGGGCCAGTAGTGAGGGGGGGAGGCGCGGTAAGCAGGACAAATGTACCACGGGCCCACCGGGTGAGGGAGGGGGAGGGCGATGACCGGCCTAACGGACCACATGTCCTATTTCAGCAACCCACTGACTGGCCACATGTGGCGAGGAATGTGTAAGTCTTAAAAAAAAAATTAAAAAAAGATGGGGATCACTGCTGGCCTGCACTTTTGCCCATCGAAGATGTCTGGGATATGATCGGCCGGCAATTTGTTCATTCTGGTTCGCTTGCAGTCACTGTCGTACTGAATTCTCACTGTCAAAGCTCATTTACGCGTCTGTAATCTTAATCGTCCGGGCATCCAGATTTGGGTTTTCCATGGTTTCCCCAAATCACTCCAGGCGAATGCCGGGATGCTTCCTTCAAAAAAGGTCATGGCCGAATTCCTTCCCATTCCTTGCCCCCATCCTTTCCCGTCTCTAAAGATCACGTTGTTAAAAAAGGGACGTTAAACTGTTACAAAAAAAAAAAAAAATGTAATCTTAATCATTTGTGTATTGCCATGTCCCTAATATGTGGAACCAATTTCATTGTACTCAAATGTCTCCGTCTTTGAATTTTCATAAACAGTAGTGCTTTTGCAAGTAAAATAGGAAAGACAGTTGTATCCAGCACTGATGGATTACAAGCCTGCTGGCTGGTAACTAAAATACAGCGACACCACGTAAATTGCTTTAGTGGTACTTTTAAAATTAAGCTAAGAAGAATATGTGTAATTTCGCCAATCCATCATTTTAGGAAGGAAGAAACAAACAAAATTTTATGTAGCGAAAAGCTGGTATTAAATTCTATCTTACTGATATTCAGATATACTGTCTTAATTGTATTCGGGTCTCTAACTTAATACCAGCTTATAAGATTATTGTCTCCATACACATTATATCGTTGCTTCGGTTCTTAGAGAGTCTGCCTAGTTTCAGTTAAATGCTTTATATACATTAGACGACGAGCTGTCGGATTTACCAGTAGCCACGATATACAAGCTATGTGTCATTATATATCTAGGAATTATCATGAAGCAAAATATCGGCATTGGATTAACACCGCACCAATCATGAAATGCCAGTCAATCCCGTAATGCTCTGTGAGTCAGTGCGGAGGAGGTTTTTGACGATCAACTTCCTGTGAGCCTACTAACATAGAGTAAGACCATAAAATCCATGCTTTGACAGCTGAAATAATAGCGCATGAAGTTCAACTGGAAGACGGAATCGTTTGCATAAACGTTGTAAGAATAGGTCTATATCTATCTATTTTAAAACTATTATAACCAAAAATCAAAATATAATGAAGAAGTAAATCGTCTGTTACAAGAAAAAAATAATAATTAAATAAAGATGAAATGGAAAAAATACTGTCGTGAAAATCGTGTCATGAAATTCAACTTACATGGTACCTAGTTATAAATAAAAATATATCAAAATAAGGGTGACAGTTTAAGTGCTATATCGTCATTTGGTGACAAAGTAACACCTGGAAGTGGCCACAGGAAAAAATAGCACCATAAAGTTAACGTTGACTAGCTTTCAGATGATAGAACAGTGTATTCATAGCGTTGGCCTTACCCGGGCGCTAAAAAAAAAAAAAAAAAAATGACGAATTCGATTTTCGGACATTTAATGCATTTTTATTTAAAAATTTGCTGCGGTATATTATTGGGATTTGAAGTACATCTTAATAGTCAGCATGATGAATACCGTCAGAAGTACGGGCGAGATGGACCAACGGTAAATTAACAAGAATACATAATCTCTTGTCTGAGGTTAAAAACAGAAAAAGAGGAAGAAGGGTGTTCATTTCATGCTTACTCGAATTAGCGAAATTACATTACAATTTTATTTTGTATGTTTTATGATTTCTTTATTCATACACTGGAGGAAAAGGAAAGGTCAACAGCCACACTGAATTGTGATAAATCAATTAAATTTGGCCCCAAGTATCGACATATGAGAGTATTAAGTGATTAAAAATTGAAAGTTTTGCATGTAATAGTATGAGAATTACAAAGCTTTGTTTTATGTTTTTTGGTGTATAGTTGGTAAACAGTGTGGTGTTACATAACACTTTTTTATCCCCAAGTTGACCAAGTATGCCGAGGCGAAGAGTGACGACCCTCAACACACAAATGTCTAATTGTGAGAGAGCTCAAAGAATTGGCGTGTTTGAAATGGGTGCATCATATCGTGAAATCTTCCGATAGCCATAGTGCAACATCAGTTTACAGATTTATTATACAGTGGATGAAAGAAGTCTCTAGTAGTTCTAGAGCAAGCACAGGTTCATACAGGAGGACAACAGCAAGTGAAGACCGCCAAATTGTAGGGGTGGCTGTTGCTGGCAGAAGGGTGATTGCAGGGCAGATACAAAAAGTGGTTACAGAGAGAGTCATTTTCAAATGCTTGAAGCTTGGTTACACTCTCTGACCCCTTTGCAATGAGTTCCATGCAATGAGGTGCGTAAAGACGGAAGTGCCTTCGACGAAGCTTAGGACGATGAGGTTGGAGTGGCAGTGGTAGCGTGGCCGGATCATTCTCAGTTTGAACAGGTGTACTCAGTGTTGAGGACGCGGTGATGTGGGTGCCACTGTGGGTGGTGGAGGATCGCTGGTGACGTCGATCTCGACGACAATGTTGGCAGGTGATGCGAGTTTTGTTCGTTTCTTGGGCGCAAGTGGTATGGATGATGTGTCGCTTGTGGTGGGACTAGCTGTGTAACCCCCGCTTATGGTGCTGGTGGTGTTACGGCGTATTCTTCGAGGAGTAGTTGTGATGGTGATGGACCTGGAAATGACGCCATTCGAGGTCACAGCTAGTTTTGATGGCAGCGTTCTAATCTGTTTGGTGTTTGTACTGAGATTCGCATCGTCCGTATGTCTCCTCTACCGTTGCCGACGTCCATGTGGTGTTTCCCCCATAGGAGCGTGCCTATACTGCACTGCCAGGCGTGTAACTGTGGGAGGCCCTGGATTGAGTCTCCGCCGGCGATGGTGCCAGGAGGTGCAGCTTGTACATGGTTGTCGTCCATGGAGTAGTACCACTGAGCTACGACCATTGATTGCTGTGGTCCAATAAATGCTCAAAAAAGAATGAGGGCCGAAGACGTCGTAGCTGACTGCATCACTTTCAGCATTTGTTGTTTGAACGTCTTGACCAGGAGTTCTGCTTCGCCATTTGAGGCAGGATGTAATGGAGGACTAAATATATGTTTGATGCCACACAGAATTCCTTGAAGGCGGTTGCTGTTTACTGGAGCTCGTTGTCAGAGACAAGCGTGCGTGGTAAACCTTCGATAGCCAAAACTTGGCTTAATGCATTGAGCGTGGCTTCCGTCCGCGTCGTTCTGGATGCCATGCGGACCACGTATGGGTACTTTGATTAGGCATCTATGATTCCCAAATATGGGACTACGAAGTCCAGGTGAAAGCGGTCCCAAGGTTAGCGGGGAGTGGGCCAGTGTGCAAAAGCTTGAGGTGGAGCTGCCTGATGTTTGGTGGTGGCTGTGTAGCTTCGTAAGCTGCACCATGGCACACCACGGTGTTGGCCGCAGCTCAAGACGATGAGCAAGCTTGTCCTGACTGCTCCAGTGTTGGGGGTTTCCTGGTGAACGATGACCAAGCACCTCAGACGCTTAGTGTGCCGCGTCGGGGTGGCTCGCCGCCTTGCGCGTGGCGCTTGGGGCTAAGGGGTATCATCCGCATCCCTGCATCCTGTAAGGCTGCAAATAGGGTGCGAATAGCTCCTGTGACAATGATATCGTCCAAATAATTTGTATATGCAGGGATATGCGGCAGCAGCTATTCCAAGATTGCCGGCGCGGAAACGATGCCAAATATGCATCTGTGAGGTCTTTCTTCGAGAAGTTTTCGCCACCCGCAAGTTTAGTGAGGATAAGTTTCGATTTGAGACTGGCAGTTGTTTGTGGCCTTAAAATCCCGAAATAACCGGAGGGTGCCATTGAGTTTACGCATGATGAGTGGGATAGACCACGCACTGTATTTAATAGGTTCTATTACCCCAACCTTCTAAAGTCGGACAAGCTCCTGTTTTACGGCTGGACGTAGGGTGACTGGAATAGTTCTGGCCGGAGGGCGATGAGAGCCTCGAAGTCCGACGTAAAGATAGGTGCAAACTGGATGCAGAGGGAATCAAGATCATGGAATGGGACAGAGTCCGATATGATCTGGACTTCGTCAGAGATTGAGAATCCAAATGTGGTAAATGAATTTAACCCAAAAATATTAGTAGCCGAGGGCTGGTCCACAACCATAAAGGTGATTGATCTGGTAACTTGTTTTTAGGCAGCCGTAATGGAGAACTGACCCCACAAGAGAATGGATTTATCCCCGTATGATAATAAACGTCGTGAAGGTGGAGACAACGGTGGGGAGCCTAGTCTGGCGTAGGTGGCTTGGTTTATTAGTGAGAAGATTGCCCCCTTGTCCACCTGAAAACGGATATCCTGGTTGGCGATTCTGAGATTTAGAAACAGTTTCCGTGCGAACGAGTCGCCAGTAGGAGCCGATCCCGGGCTCCTGGACCGGGACGAAGTGCCCGGTATCTGCAGATTGATCGGAAGCGACCCTCTTTACCACATCTTGTGTAATGTGCCAAGCGGTCGGGACAATCCACCCTAGAATGAGTAGTGAAGCAATGTGAGCAGACGGCAGGGGCCTCTGAACCCGTCGAGGAGGGGTTCGGGTTCAAACGTCGTAGATATGTCGTAGAACGATGGCGTCCTGCTTTGTTGGCGTCTGGAGCGGCCCATGTGTGTGCATTGTACGCGGGGATTCCGTTGTGACGCTTGGACCGTCGGTACCTGCGGACGTGCCATAAGGAGCTCGTTCGCAGCCTGAGCGATTTCATACGAATGCGCGATGCGTAGAATGACCTCTTATCGAGTTTCAAAGCCACTGTGCTAACCTCTGAGTCTGGAGCTAGCTGCACGATGACGTCGCGAATCAGGGAGTCTGCTTATGAGGCCTTGCACTCTGAGTTTGTGCAAGTGAAGTCGCATTTGAGGCTGAGGCCTTGGAGATTCGTCTCCCACGACCGTTACGATTTTTTTGGTTGTTTTTGATACTGATGGAATTCCAGACGGGAGGCCACCACTTGGTATCTTTGAGAATAATAATTTGTTAACAGTGTGCACATTGCTTTGAATGTAAGGGCGACTTGATCCGATAGTGATTTTTGAAGGAGAAAAACGTGTCAGGTGATGCCCACGACAGAAACAGCGAGAGCTGTAAGGCATCCTCCGTCCCGTGGAACGCCGTGAAATGCTGTTTGAGACGATGCAAATAAGTATCACAATCTTCCTACGCGTCGTTATACGGTGGAAAAGCTGGGGGACGAATATGAGATTTTGCCGCGGTCAGGTCTGATTTAACATCCTGTGCTTCCACTTTACCCACTATTAACTGGAGCGACCGCTGTAGCAACTCTGTCTGCTGCTGAAGTTGCTACAGAAGGCGAGTCAGAACGTTCATGATTACTGTTGATTACCTTTTTCTCGTCGCCAATTTGCTGTATCTGCACGCCGGCTGTATAGGTCAACACAGGCGGACAGGAGGTCGGACGGAGACGAGACGGGCCAGCCGTGGATCGAGACGATCATGTGTAACGGAGTGAAGAACCGGGACGCGAACGATCAAAGGCCACGAGAAGAATCACTGAGTCCAAAAGAACAAAGACGCGCACGATCGAAGTCCACGATGAGAGGTACGGTGAGATGGCAACGAAACTGAGCTGCAGCGAATACTGTACTGGTTTAGGCAGTGCAGCGTCGCTGTATTTATATCAGTCCGATCGCGTGTGATTGGCCGACTGCGGGCTGTCTGAAGTGTTGTGGCGCTAGTTATGCCGGTTGCCAGCGCCACCTTTCGGCTGTCCACGTCCATATCCTCTGGAGGGCATGTGAAGGCGTCGGGCTGGGATACCAGAGTAAGAACGCCGGGTATCAACATAATACGGAGTAGATCAACGTGAGATATAATTCTAGATGAGCGATCATGGAGTATTCTCGATAATGTGTTAAACAAAGTACATCATCTGCACAAAAAAAAGACATATGGGCGGAGCGTCAATCGGGTATAGGGACCGGCCAAGAAAAGTCGCACGACCAAACATACGAGCATAAAGAAATTATTTACAGTAAGCCGGAAGATTTGTTGCGATATGTCGGTCGATCGTGTCCTACTGGAAATCCATAAAGGCAATGGCTGGCAGACTATTCGGGGATGATGGTGGTGGGAAGAGAGTAGTTTAGATTCAGAGCTAGGTTAGTATGACTTGGTAGGTAAATTAAAACAACGGGTAAGGCCTTATAGCAGATAACTGGATTGTGATACCAGAGTTGATCGTTGCAGGAACAAATCAAATGTATAACTGTTATATTAAGTAATACTATCATTATAAAAAGGAACCGAGGCCATACTACTGGCCTGAGTGAGAACACGAGCGTGGCGGAATGCGCAAACGTCAGCCTTCCATTAACAGCAAACAAAGCACTGCTACCACTGCCAAAACAAGAGAGAGAAATGTTATAACTTGCTTTTAATGTATAGAGAATATATCGTTGACTTTTGCACAAATAAATAATGAACCATGACAATATCTGGGAGTTAATTTCCATATTAATGGCAACCCGGGATGCTGCAAAATGCGAACTAGCTCAGGGCTGTAGTGCCTTAGAACATAAAATTATACATATATTACTTATAATTGTTATTATCCAGTAATACGGCATAATTGTCCACTGGTATAGCTACATGATAGATCACAGACAGATATGAGTAAACTGGACTAACTGCAACTAATTGAATATTGGGATATTTTAAGAATAACTGGAATATTTCAATAAAACTACCATCACTAAGGCTAAACAAATTTACAAAATGTGGTGCTAAAGTTGTGACTGTACCGTAATAAATGGAATATGTTGCAGGATTTAAGTAGGCCTACAGCACGTAAATGATGTAATAGCGTGCTAGAGCGAAAAGGGCTTCTCTGAAATGAAATTTGTAAACAAGTAGATAACAAGGTTATTTAGTAATGTAGCAATTGAACGGTGAGTAGTTTAAGAATAACTTGCATATTGCAGTAAAACAACATTGTAATGGTGCAGTACTTCAGTGAAATACAAAAAATAATGCAGTAAAATCAAATTACAGAACTGTAAAACACAAATGGAATGCTAGATTAACATATACCCCTTATGTTACTACAACGGAAGTGTGCATATAATCTCCAGTGATCATTGGTAACAGAAACATTAGCAAAACAAACTGAATCAATTATGCATTAAAACGTCATGTTACTACAACGGAAGCGTGCGTATAAACTCCAATGCCCATTGGTTACAGAAACATTAGCAAAACAAACTTAATCGATTAAGCATTAAAACAATGGAAGAATCCGATTCTAAGTAGTAGCCTGAGGGGAGAGGGGTTCAAGCTCAGCTTCTTGAAATGTCAATTCTAACATAAATTGTAAGTAGAAGGTACTGAGTATAACAACTAAACAACAATAAGCTACATTTTTTATTATTTAAATATGTGCATATAAATATATATTAAATAGTTTGCAATAGCAACTGTAACTGTTACAATTGTAAGCAAGAAACACTGTAATATTATAGAATTTATTTGACAATAATTCAAAGTGTAATGGAACTACATGCCAAATTCCTTGCATGAAAATGTTTCTTGTAAATATCCTGAAACTATGTACCCAACAAATTAAAAAATTAATATGTAGGGATTAATTTAGTCACTAGGTATTAGGCTATTTAAATGAAGAGTAAATAGTAATTTAAAAAAAAAATGCCAGAAGTAGATACATTAGATACAACCCAGCACAAACTATGCAACAACTGACTGCACAAGACATGCAGGAAAGAGAGACATACCCAAGAAGACATGCCAGCAAGGATCCACAAATTCATACGTGCTCACTTCTTACCGACAAATGAATCTAGAGGTAATAAACTTAGCCTGATCCATTTCAATTTGTTATCATTTCTTCTGTGTATGACCCTGGATATACCTACAAAGTTTCCTAAAATTTCCCCATTCCTGTCTGGGTGTTGCACTTTTAATTTCCGCCAACGCATAAAAAAAATTGTATTAAGTTAAAAAAAGTAATTTCTTGACACATAAATATTTATATCAGTGTTGTTTTCAACATTTTAATAGAAATACTTAGATTCCTTCCTCGTGCTGTTTATTTCGCGAATGTAAAATATGCTACCATATCCGAAAAGTTCTCAGGCTCACTCTGAAAAGTTACATTTCTTCACAATTTTTCGACCGTCACTTTACATAGACTACATTTTTCGATAAGTTTCATAAATTGTAATAAATGGAAATGGTATGGTACTGATTGACCAAGTGCCAGGAAATAAACGTTAATCTCATCTGCATTTTATGTTAAAAACGTATCTTGTGGCAAGCAGCGTACAGGGCGACTCATGGCGTGATTCAATATTTCTTACCTACAATCGAAATGCAACAGAAAAAGAGAGAGAGAAAAAAGATATTATCTAATGATTTTACCTCAATATATTAATTAGGATCACAGCTTCGTCTGTCACCATTGTCAACATGAAATGAGACATTGATACATATTCTCCGTTATCTCGTTGCTAGCCTCAGCGCCTAATACTCGCAGTTTCTTTATTGCTGTCGGTTATTCGTGTGAATATTTTCTTTAAGGAAAACTCAATGAAAATAATCATATGAACAGTTGTGAAGCCAATTATGTCCACATGCAAACCGAACAAGGAATTGGGTTTGAGGCGGTGCTTTCTGCTTTCTGCAGGACGCAGATTCAAACCAGCGTCCGGCCATCCAGATTTCGGTTATCCATGGTTTCCAGAAATTACTCCACGCGAATTCAGGGATGGTCCTTCCTATCCGTTATCCCACATCTTTTTTTTTTTTTTTTTTTTTTTGTAACTGCTTTACGTCTCTTTTTAACATCGAGGTCTTTAGAGACGGGAAAGGATGGGGGGCAAGGATGGGGGCAAGGAATGGGAAGGAATTCGGCCATGGCCTTTTGAAGGAAGCATCCCGGCATTTGCCTGGAGTGATTTGGGGAAACCATGGAAAACCCAAATCTGGCCCACATCTTCTCCCGTCTTTACTCTACAACTCGTAAAGCCGACTAGTGAGTTAAAACTTTCGAAGACATATTCGAAAACACGTTCGTTGTGTGTAGTTGGCTATGACTCAATCTTATAGAAACTATTGAGTTTGTAATGGGATACATTATAAACTTGGCCAAAATATTGTTATATAAGATTTGTTAAATACAGTTCACTGTTCCTTCTTACACTTCATCTGTCGACCATCTTATATGAACTTGCAAGCCACTATCACGATTGCGGAAATCGAGAACTAATATCTACTTTTATAGCGTCGAAAAACTTTGTTGCATGTATGATTTAATTTTCAAGGAAAAAATACAGGATCAGTTCGTGAAAAACCTGTATAATTTGAAACAGAAAAATATGGCTATCGGAAAGTAAAAATTAGGGAAAGCTTCGCATCGTGGACCATTTCCTGTTGGTTACATTAAATAAAGTTAAAATTGTCAAGTAAATTACCTGTTCCGCCAGACCAGCTTTGAATTTCTTCAGATCGATTTAATCAGACCGTAAAAAGAAAAAGAGCACTGTTTAGAATTTGGAGACACAGAAGTATGTCATTACTTGTCATATTTATTGATGTTTTGTTTAGTAATCAATCTGCTTTTATGTTCAGTCAAAATGTTTTGCAGTACTAAATAAATGTTTTCTTTGTTTACTTTGAACCTAGGTTACCTCAACAATCCCTAGTAAAGGAGGTAGGCAGAATTACTGAATACATTCTATTTTTTTAATAGACTATCAACAAATAAATTTAATCACGAACAAAAGCAATAGGTTACAACAAGCAAAGCGTGTTATAAGACATTTTCACAAACTTCTCTGAAAGGTGCATCTAATATCTAAGAATTTTCATTTTCTTACAGTGATCATTATTTTAAACATGTAGTGCCTTTATTTCACCTTCATTTTAATATATCATAATTAAGATTCATACTAGAAAGAAAAATTAGTACCAAAGATTATATACCTAATTGTTTCGTTACATGTGTTCCATTACTAATATATACTGATTATTTAAACTTATTTTTAGGCAACCTCATGTTTTGCAAACGTTCTTACATAAGTAAACGTTGGACTGTCCAAAGATAGTTTGAATTGTTATAATCAAAATAATTGTTATTACTGTCTTCTTTAAATGTAATCGAGGTCTGACATCATGGGACTGGAGTCTATATATCTCATTCTGATACCAAACAGAGAAGAATGGAGCAGTGCCAAGGCAACGAAGCTAAAGGAAGACAGATGTATCTACTACCGACTACCAAAGGTATTATTTTCGTCGATGGGGTCAAATAAATCAGTCACTCTGAATTGCTGCAGCGCACTTCTTGCACACACACTGAAGATCTGTCGAAAGGAAATCTGCGATATTGCCAAACAGACCTTAGTCTTCTACAATTTGCCAAACGTTATTATTCTGTATAACCTTCACAACCCTTCAAAGATAAAACAATAAATCCATTTAATTGTGGGTCTGTGACAATTAACTAAGATAATTTACCGAATATTCAACTCACTGAGATTTTCGAGAGATGCTTGATCATGGCAAGTTTGCGCCTGCCGCCGTCTTCCTCGTTTTTTTTTTTAAACATACAAAGGAAGTCTTTTCTACGTTTCTGAGTTACCTGAAAACACTCTTAAGTGAGTTCTTCTGTTAGGAAGCATTTAACATGACACTATTACGACATTAGTTAAAGATGCAATCATGATGTAATCGATGTTTTCTTCGCTCCGGGTAGAGCCAAATCAATTTATTAAATCCTCACGTATTCTTACTGATATGTAGGAGATTTAAATAGTTTGGCGTAATTTTTAAGACGACGACTAAATGAAAGAGATACTGATGTCTGTTACAACTATGATACAAACTACCAAAGATGGCGAAAAATATCATGAAATTATTACGAATTATCGGAAATAAAAAATTAAAAACTCTTTAAACACCTTCAAATTTTCTGATCTGAAACATAATGGAACACTGTTGCTTGAGCTGATCATCTAGAAATATTATTCAGAATTGGTGGAATTATGAAACAGAAGTACATCCTGTCAGGCGATTTCTATAAGAGTAACTGCTCTAAAACCAAACATTGGTCATAATAAATTGTTTAGTTCAAGTAAAATCAAAATTCTAATAATATAATGCTACTATAATTTCGTGTACTTGTCGGCATGAATTTTTATTGTAAAACGGAGTAACTGAATAAATTCTGTGATGTATTTATATATAATGCCGTGTTTAAAGTTGTTTGCATACTTCGTATATATATTTTGGATAAAATAAAATTTTGGTTCAAAGTTTTATGTAAGTGTAAGATCGAAATAAATATGTAATCGTAGGTTTTCCCGGCAAATCTGATGCTTGAAGATCTCTCGGGCATTCGGCCGTATTAATTGATCGTGACTGAATGAATTTTCGACGGCGTAATGTGCCATCATCTTCAGGTTGCGTCCACTCGCCGGCGTGAGGAGCGCAGTCCAGGACGCGACTGGGGCCTAAGTTTGGAAATTAATATGTCCATGATTTCATAATGGTTAGTTGCAAATAATTCAATACGACTGATTTAAATGTGATAAGTGTTTTAGTTTTGCATGCTTTACATTCTATTAGAAAATTAAATGTAGTTTAAAATATTTAATTTAAAAATTCCAAATCACTGGAATCTAATTAAAATGGATGAATTTTTTTTATTAAGAAAAGTTATTGATTAAATTATAATTTTCCGATAATGATCAGCTAAATTAACGAGCTTTACAGTCGTTATATTTCAAGGATGAGACCCACTTTACGGAATTAAAACACGAAGTTAGAAGGGAATGAAATGGAGAGCTCCTACATTTGATTGTGGAAATTCCGTCTGGTGGCTTACTTGGTTAAGGCGCATGAACGGAAGGCCCCCGGTTCGAATCCCTTCACCTCTGGAAAAGCTTTGCTTTGTTCATGTTAAGTACGCTAGGACGATCCGTAGTTCGGATTCCATACATAGCTGTAGGTCCCCTTTACCCTGTAGGATTACGGGGTTAGGGCAGCCATGACGGAGGCACATGCGCAGCTAATAGAAACTGTTATGTGGCAGCCGAAAACCCTTGGGGATCTCCCGGGAAACAATGACATCCCCATTTACATTTAATATAGAATTACGTCAACGACTGACATCATAAAAGAGCTTGGTTGTAAGTAATCTGAAGGTAGGATGTAGGAGAGGACAACGCTGGGTTGATGTAAGGCGATAATTGGCGATGGGTCCTGGATGTATACTGGAAGGTTCAGCGTAATACCGGATGTCTGGAAATTGCCTTTCTTTTCGTTCACAGATTTACGCCTCATTGACGTCGATGTTGTTAGAGGTGGAAAAGGACTGGCAGCTAGAAATAAGAAGGAATTCGGTTATAGCCTTTTTGAATGAATCATTCCCACATTCGACTGGAGTGATTTCGGGAAAACATGATAAACCGAAATATGGATGACTGGACGGGGTTTCCAATCTGCATCCTCCAGAACGCGAGGCCATAGCATTAACGCTAACCTAACACGCTCTGTTGGAAGTTGCCGCCTCAGTCAATACTATTAATAACCTGTAAAACCAGAGGGGTGATGTTGGAAGGCATGCGTCCGGCTCTTAAAACTGGGTTTTGTGGTTGCGGTATACAACCCCGAAGGAAGAAGGAAAACAGTCAAGCTAGAGGCCGTTAGGTGGACACCTGCCTGCCTTTATACAGCTGATTCTTTGACCGCACGGCTCCCGAATCCGGCTGCAATTGGAAGGGCCAATCGCAGCTTGAAGGGCTACTCGCCAGCAGTCCCGTCAGCCTGCAATACACTTCACTACCCTAATACATATGCTGTCAACAAATGGTAAATTGACAAAATTGATTCCGCTGGAACGAGGTGTGTGGTTTACCATGATGAACATCCTTCAACCCCGTCAAATGACCAGTGAGATATAGAACTCATGTTTCATGATAATGCAGCTAGTAATCGGGTGTTTTTCTGTGATCATAATTTTAAATTGCATATTTTCATTGGTTCATTTAAATTTGTTTTTGAATTGCATTAATACAATAAACTTATTGATCAATCCAATGAAAAATATTAAAATAAATCTAATGTTCAAAAATTTATTCATTTATTTCAGCTATAACATCACGTTGCTTGCAGATATTAAAATATTAAATTAACATGCAGTGACAATACAGTCTATAGATAGTTATCAGCTTATTATTATTATTATTTGGCTTATGGACTTACGCCTTGTCGAGATCATTAGAGGCGGGAAAGGACTGGAGGCATGGAGCGGAAAGGATTTCGGCAATTTTCTTTACGAAGAAAGCATCCCGGCATTCGCCTGGAGTGATTTGGTAGAACCATGGAAAACCCAATTCTGAATGCCCGGATAGGGATTCAAATCGGTGTGCTCCAAAATACGAGGCCAGAGCGCTCCCCCAGCACGTTCGGTGATTGTTACCAGAATACTGTTACAGTTCTAAAGCGTTCACATTATAAACTGTCAATACGAGTAGTGTTGCCCAAATGCAAGAACAAGACGAGACTTGGCCAGTCTTGGTCTTGGTCTTGCATCAATACACCTGGTCTTGGTCTTGGTCTTGCAAAAATGCAAGACCAAGACCAAGACTGCAAGACCAAGACCGATTTTGGGCAACACTAATATACGAGTACAGAAAATGCAATAGTATTCATGATTATGTATTAATAACAAAGTCAAATTTATTTTTTACCATTTTGAAAACTTACATTGTATTTGCGGTATTAGTGTGTTGGAATTATCACTGCAAAAATTTTCAGGCATAATTATATTTTACGGCAATATAACTTAAGAATTCTGACCGTTGAAGGTCTATTCTAAACCATGTTACTGCATATTTTCAGCTATGCAATATGAGGAAACAACTGGCTATTGAAGACTTCAAAGAACAAGAGATCTCGCTGTATGTAGCAGATGGTCAGACGATAATCCCAAGTCTTATAATTCTGGATGAGAAGCTTCGAAAGGCCATGGCCGAATTCCTTCCTATTCCTTGCCCCCCATCCTTTCCCGTCTATAAAGATCTCGCTGTTAGAGATACGTTAAGCAGATAAAAAAAAGAAGCTAAAAAAGAAAACGGAATCCTAGGAAATTGTAAAATACTTAGGATACGGACCTTCAATCAGCAGCTTCTGTGTCCAACATCGTTTCTATACTAGAGAGGCAATCTTGATTTATGGACGACAATGGACTACTAAAACATCCGTTTAAACCAGTGGTTCCTAATTGTCTTTTCCCGAGTACCACTTCACGAAAGTGCTCATCCTCACGTACCCCTTCGACCAAGCACAGCATTATAGTGATATAATTTACACTAATTCACACACACGCACACAGTTTGACTGACTTAAAATATATTTTGGCGAAATTTATTTATGTGCAATAAAAAAAAAAGGTTCACTATGGCTGTAAAATTCCTGCTCAAAGGACAGTAGTAATTAAAAACAAAAATAATTGGAAATTAACGTTAAATCCATCCATTACCAACAAGAGGTTACAAGGGACGAAGATTAAATCTTAAAGAATGAGAATTTGAGCCAGAGAATTAAAGAGTACTGGCGACGGAGGAAGGAAAGTCAGAAGAGGAAATGAAGTTGCGTAGTCGTAGTCCATAGGTGGCTGAAACGAAAAGGAAAAGAAAAAAAATGAGAATTTGTTAAACCAACTGTTATGTGGGGCACTTAAAAAAACGTTTTGAATGTCTGGCACACGAGCCAGGAATTAGACCTGAAACTTCCACGTATGTTACGGATAGTATTAGCTAATTTTTATGTACACGTGATGTGAAACGCAACCCTTCTCCTAAAACGTTCGAGTAACAAATTCTCCACAGTCGATATTTCAATGTCGTCAGCATTCAACGTTGTCAATTCGTTGTATTTTACCAGAGATAAAAACTCACAAACATACTAGCATTGAGTGATTTGATATCGTTTTCTAATTCATTTTCTTTATATTTTGTTTTCAAATATTTAAACACGTTGAAACGAAATAAAACAATTTAATTTCAATACTTTTTTAGCTCTTGACTATTACGGATTCATATTTAAAGAAGTACGTGTGATGCTAACTCAATGAAAAATAACGATAATTCTGGCGGTAGGTAAAACTGATTCGATATAATGCAGCAAAACTCCATCCAGCGAATAATTGTTAATTAAAATAGTTTGCGTATTTTGCGCTGCGTTTTCAGGCAAACGGGCCGTTGTAATTCCGGCAGAATTGTTTCAATAACTTCAATAAATATTTATGAAGTAACAGGTCCGTTCGTTTGATATTTTTAACTGAGATTTAACATATTAAATCTATTCTAATTCAGTTTGACTATCTACCTAATTATGTCCTCGTGTCTCATACGCTATTCGTGAACGTTCACAATAAAAAGGATTGCTATAAATTATGAAGCATCGCAACATATTTTTCAATCTATTATAACGTAGTTTGTAGCATACAGTGCTTAATCAGTACTTACTCAGTACAAAAGAATGGCAATCCGAAGGTTTCTTTAAACTGTGTTACTCCCGATAAATAATAATCCATTTCTGTTCAGTTTCGTATACCTAAAAACATTAAAGAGTGATGCCATACTTTCACTGGGTTAAAAATAGGTTATCATTAGCGGCTTAAAGCCATTGAACTAGCTAACATTGAACATGTCTGTTTTAAAATTATTCGTCTTGGAGCTCTGTTTTTCTGTGAATAACAATATTATAACCATGTGGTCCAGGGATATTTAAAGCTAATTAAAAAAAAAATCCGTTCCAAAAGGCGTCCTATAATAAATATTTCCTCTATGCTACTAGCGAATTGTATGAAAAATTGTGTGTAAATTCCTTGTAAATATCCATAATTATGTATGAAACAGAGTAACGGTGCTTTTAAATAAATTCCGTGGAATATCACACTTTAATGCACGTTATTACCACTAAGAAACTGTTTCCTGTAAATTTAAAAGAGCGGGAGTTCTCTCCCTGTAGCCAGTCTTATACAGACAGTGACAGATGGAAACAGAGAGTAGTGCTCCCGAGTAAAGAAACTCAAGCCTGGCTCGTACGTCGCAGGACTCTAGTTTGGACCGCGCTTTTCTCAGCCGCTAAATGTTTACGTAGCTATGTGGAAGGCTTTTGGCGGCTCGCCAGAGACCGTATTTCCGGGAAACTCCTTCTCCCTCTTTCTCTTAGTCTCTCTTTCTCACTTTTCAGTGCTGTCCGGGCAGGATTCGCTTTTAGACAAGTCACAGAGGGGGTCGACAAAATTGAGAAAGGAAGCAAACGTTGGTGGGCCAGTTTTGTCGGTAAGTGGCTGACACATCAGTCAGTAGACCTTGCTAGCGAATCACTAGAAGGGCTTTCTTTATAATGTAAATGAAATTTTCGGTATTGTCAGCGTGTTTTTTCTGTGGTAATGTAAGAAAATTTTCAGTTACAAAAAGCACTGAACGAATGTGAAAACGCAATTAATGAATATATCCACTTCAGAAACCAGACACTATTCGGTACGCTCAAAACAATTACACAATCAAACGTATCGTCATAACATTGATATAATTCAATCTCAAACAAGTAAGTCGATAATGCACTTTCTAAAGGTAATAGGCATACGTGAATACATCAGTATAAACAACGACAATTGCATGTTTAATTGTTATACAGACATATCAGGTGGGAAACAGTAATGTGCTTTCAAAATTAATCAACTTTTTGTGGTAAAAAGACAGTGCGTATGTAAAACACATGAAGTAAGTAATCAACACTCTGAGCTGGAACTTTCCCGGACTGTAAAAAGGAAGAAAAAAGAACTGTAACTAGAGTTAAATAGTAACGACTAAGGTTTAGTAACAGATAATTATTTACATAAACATACTGTAGCTATATCAAAATATGGAAATAACTTGTTCTAGGATACCAATGATGATTTAAGAAAACCGAAACGCGTACGCCAAAAGCAAAGTTTTTATTTTAGCTGCATTGGACAGAAAAAAAACACTAGAATCCCTTTATATCGCGGCTTTATTTTCATCCCACAAGCTAAGCAAGAAACATCTGCAAAAATAAATTGACACGAAATATATTCTTCCAACAATAATTGAAACGACAAATGTTGCAGAAATATAAAAACAGCAACTTAACGCTCTGACCTCGCATTTGCAGGGACACGGGTTTCAATCCCGGTACCCAGATTTTGATTGTCTATGATTTCCCCAAATCACTCCAGTCGAATGCAGGGATGGTTCCTTCAAAAGTCCAATGTCGAATTCCTTCCCATTCCTTGCCCCCAGTCATTTCCCGCCTCTAATGACTATGACGTTGACTGACGTAAAGACTTAAACAAAAGAAGAAGAAGAAACAGAAACTAGTACTTGAAACATTTTTAATGTAATATCAAATATTAATGCGGAAGGATAATAGTTAGGAAGAGCCTATAAAAGTGTTATTTAAAAGAAACTAAATAAATATTCCAATCGAATGCTTTTTAAAATTATTCTAGATCCAATAGTTCTGATAGTGCAACAACAGTTTCGATCTTAGATTTAGGTATTCATCTCTGACTAACAAAAGCAACAACAGAGAAACTGAGAATCTGTAGGATGCTACCGTTCACTATTATTAGAATCCTTATAGATGATTAAACTATTTAAGTACAACACACCATAATTTGTAGTTTAATATCACTAATACAAACCAGACAGTACTTTGTCACCAGTTTTAAAATAACGTATACTTCATTTCGTCAGCCTGCCAGAGAGCTGTTACAGGAAGTTTAACATGGTTCCATACAGCCTTATCTATTGTCTGAGAGCTGTAACTTAGTCCAGAATGAAGGGTCCTATCAATGTCTTATTAATGTAACAAGTGAAACACTAAGTTTCAGTAACGAAACATTTGCTATCAGAAATTATTATCTTACATAAAAGCAGGATGATACTCAAAATTCTTTTTGAAAACTGATTTTCATACTTGATGATGAAGAATAGTTTGTTACGTTATTAAATAGTTAGTAAAATTATGTTTACTTCAACTTCTTCTTTACTTAAAAATCAGTATTATTATCCATCTAAGATCCATTAGAATCGATTGCAGGACACTTGCTTCATACATCGACCTTGTTGCTATAATTTTTTAGTCTCCTCGTGTGGCTCATAAACATCTCAAACTTTAAAATAATCTAGAATTTACTTGGAAAAACTGCCCAAAGTAAACAGAGAACATACAGGTGAAATTGTTTGCAGTATTGTGTTGAGAGATTTCGCGTGTTTTTAAACTTTGTTGTAAGACTGCTGTTGAGAGGGAAATGTTAACAGCTTGAGCCTGGGCACATAAAAAGTGATTGAGACAATCATGAAGAAAATACGATAGAGCGAACATTGCAGAGTTGAGTAATACATCATATTGCCCAACGTTGATTATTAGTACACTAAATAATCGTAGGCTTCAATTGTTGGGTCGCTTACATTAATCTTAACCATTGGCTCCGTAGAAATATTCAATATCTCATTGTCGACTTTATTTTACATAGATTGCTAGCTAAAGCCAGTACTCCGTCAGGAGTGGTTTTAATTAAATGATGAGTCCACCTTTTGTTTGTCTGGAGTACAGTGAAAATGAAAACAGAATTTCGAATTTCAGCATAGGATGACAAAGAATCAATTGAAAGAGCAGTAATTTCGTTGTGAAACATTTCAGTTGCCTGTTCATGGTTAAAATCACTGGAAAAAAAATCTGAGTTTATTTATTTTCATTAAAATAAAATCACTTATTATTGTATAGATAACACGAAATGTTTCCGCCTATACCATATTGTACCTTACTGAAATGAAATATTTGCAGTGTTTTAAATATCTTTGCAATATGTACTTTTTATTTGCCAATTGTCTGATACTACACAAATTTATAATGATTTACAGATTAACTTGGAGGAAGTGTGTTAAACAGGGAGTTATTCAAGTAATTGAAATACATTTTTGATATGTGAATATGAACCAAGCAAAATTTTATTGTTTGTTTCCAAATTGATGAGACACGTAGCTCCTTGTCACAATAAACCAGAACTTTATAAAAACAAGCAGGGCTAACAGTACGGAAACAACCGATACCAGAGGATAAACTGTAATTTTCGGGTCAATAAACTTGAGGATCGGCCTTTGAATTTGTTCAGATTATAAATTACAAATATTGCTAGCTACCATGGTTTCTCAAAATAATTACAGACGAATGGTGGGACCTTCTTTCATAAAGGCCTTGCAACATCTTGCAATAATGATCATTTCACGTCACCATTGTAGTGGGAAGAGTAATCAAACAACATAATTTACAAAAAAAAAAAAAAAAAAAAAAAAAAAAAAAAAAAAAATACGTAACTAAAATTTGAAGTTTTAAATTAGTGAAAATATTCATCTATGACACTTCAAATCTTCACCACAACAAAATTTGCCTATAGTGTGAGTGAAGGAAGCTGTGAACCGCTTCCACTGAGGTCGCTACTGTTCGAAGATTGTATTTCAGGTATACAACATTTTGGGATGAAACTTATCGCGAGTGCTCCTCAATGCAAAATTTGGGTATAATCAAACAATTACCTTGTGATGGTATAACTCTTGCTTCATTTCTAATTAATGGGTACTTACACGAGTTAAAAGTGGATCGGCTGGCATAATTTGAGATTTATAATTAGAAGAAACATTAATTACAAAGTTTTTTGAGGTTAAAATTTATGTCGCAGTAGTGAAGTCATAATAAGCTTATTTCTGTCAGTGCAACTACCACTTTATGACGTTCCTAACGAAAGTAAAATTGAGATTTAGAATAATCTGCCGTCAGGTTCTCAAGAATCAGAAATGGACTGTTGGAATTCAAGGAAAAAGCTTGTTTCGCGTCTTTATTCTGTGACTGGAAGAACAGATTAGCACGGCCTCTTATGCTTTGTGTTTGGTTCCTAAGACAACTTTGTAGAAACAATCAGCATCCACTCTGTTTGATTTATCTAATCATATTCATTGGCCTCACGTTTTCTTCTTTCAGTAGGAGAGGAGTCGGATGAAGGTGTCTTTTTGCGCCACAGGCATTTTTCTCTTCCTGTTCGCCCATTACGCTGTGCCTTGCTTGTAGATTCCGACGAGGGATTACGTCCCTTCTCCCCTAGCAACCGTCTGGGGACCGACAGGGTTAATAAGCGCGATGCCCGCGCCTCGTCAGGCGGGGGGAGGGGGGGGGGAGCAGCGTTTTCGCACATCAGCTGCCACGCTAATGACGGAGCATCTGTGTGTGTCAGCTGCCAGACCTTCGTCGATCCACATTGCGCCTTCTGATTTGCTGAAATGAAAGTGCAACGGATCTGTCTAATCAAGACGTATCCGTTACGCGAAGGGGTAATGCGTACTGCTGACCTTTGTCTCCTGGTCGAATTAGCAAACATTTTGGGAGGCTGTTTCGTATGTCGAAAACGATTAAGCCGTATTATTAGCCGAGAATTCAGAAAAAAATACTTCATGCTTAAATATCGCACTATAATAAACCGTGCTATTCAAAGTCTAGTTGATGTAACCATTCCATTTGAGTTTCAAATTAACGCAGCATCCAAGGCACGCCACAACTGATTTAATAATGGACATATATTGATTTGTTTTTTAAAAAAATGTTAACACTTAAGCAGGCGGAACCAGTAATGCATTAACGATGTGTCTCTAATAATAATGACATATAAAGGGACAGGTTGTAAATGTTCCAAGCACATGGGTATTTCATAATAATAGCATGCAGTTAGCAACCACTGTGCTACAGCATCTACCGATATCTTTGTTCCCAACGAAGAAGGTGGCTGGCTTATTCTCGTTGCATTTTTTGTTTCTTCCTTTAAAATACAGTACAAAAGGAAGTATGTAAATAAATGGACGAACACTCAAACACAATAAGCACATCAACAATATGGTTGCTACAACTGAGTATTCTTGACTTCCCGTACTAATATCTATATTTTATTATGGGGCACATATTTTTACCTGGTGAGACGGTATTAACTGGCTTTTAAATTTAGTATAAAATCAGAATTCCAAGAACGGCTTCGGGGTCTCTATTAGTCGTTAATTAATTATTTTAATTGCTACTTGGTCACCATATTTATGCGTCTCTACAAGCAATAAGAAACTGATTTAACACAATTTATCTTTGAACTGGTCACAATAAAATAAGACAATAAATGATGAAACATAATACTCACAGTTTTTTTTTACAATGATAATATAGCATCTGATTTAACTTTTGGAAGTTTTATACTGAAAATTTAACGGACAAGTAAACTCTGACAAGCACGATATCTTTTGACCTTTTTTTAAAATATTTTATGCGTCTTTAGCTCGTGGGGATCCTGAAGTTATCGCCTTGCAAAGTAGTCTGGACTTTAAACAGACAATGCGACCCGGCAGTGTGGCTCAACGCGCTGAGGTGCCGCACAGTGGATGGGGAGGTACAACGGGACCGGGCACGAGTCTAGGTTCCTGCCTGTGGTGTTAGGCGGTCCTTAGCAGCTACAAGAGAGTATCGGGACGGTCTCCAATGTCAGCCTGCTAAATCATTCATTTAACAAACCAAAAATACACACTTATCACACACAGAACATTGTTACACGTTTCACGGATAGATGGTAACACTTCATTTCCCCCCTACCTACGTAGTACGACCTGGCAGTAAGTATAAAGCAAGGGCATGCGGCCGTAAAACCTAAGCTCCAAATCTGACCATGCCGATTAGGAGTAAGACTGGTCACATGCATGGACGACAAAATTTTGGGAAGAAGGTGTAGAAGAAGAAGAAGACTTTTAGCAGACAACGCGCGACATTCAGAGTTTAACTGCCATCACAGGTTAGAGCGGGTCATTTTCAAGGGTCCCATGCCGATGACAGCCGATTTTTTACATTGTTAGCGGTGCTCTTTACTCAAGTGTTAGGCAGGCCCGCCGCTAACTGTTTGAGCACCCGCGTGCAATACCGATTATGCCGCCCCCTGTCCATGGGTGCCAACTTGGGGGTTTTCCCCCTAAATTTAGGGGGTATACACGCGTGATGGGATTTTTTTAGGGGCTTTATAATTTTAGGGGAATTTTTAGGGGTATTTTTTTTAGATACTTTATGATTTCTTGTATTTATTTGTTGAATATTTAAATAGTGACATCAAATCCTCGTACAGATCCTCGTTACTAAGAATTCGGATGTTTCTATGACTGAATATATTTTTCTGATCACGGAATAAAATTTTTATTTCTGATACATATTTGGTTTGAAAAAAAGCATAGATTCAACGTTTAATGTTTACCAGAGACATATAAATGTTTCGGTTCCCTATGGTCCATAGGCTATGGAGAGACTTCGGTTGTTGCGGCAACAACCAACGTGCAACAATGCAGCCGTTATTGTTTAGTTATGTCTGGTCTAATTAACTGTGTCGTTAGTGTATCCTGTAGTTTGTCGACAAACATTTTGTAAATCATGTCTAAGAAATTAAAGAAATACAGTCAAAAGCATACAAAGACGTGGGAAACAGATCCAGATTTAAAAGGTAAAGTAGTTTCGTTACGTTTTTATAATTTGTTTTCATTATGAATCAGGTAACATTATACAATATTATATTTACTATTTTCCGTCCTTTTCCACATGATGATCGGCGCCATTGAATTACAACTGTAACTGTTCTTCGATGAAATTCATAAAAAGAATTTTATTTTCAATACCTAGCCTACAAATAGTGTTTCTAGGTCAGGTTTGTTAAAAATCGGGATGGAAGGTAAAAAGAAAAGAAAAAAAAATCGGGAATCAGGTCTACAGACTCGTTTTTTATATAAATAAATTGCGTTTATTTAGATAAATTGAGCAGGACAGGGGTATCAAATGATAGGAACTGATGAAGGTTCATACTAAAAATAATTATCTCAAAAACTCTGTACAATCAGAACAAAACGAAATGGTGTTGGAAATATTGAATAATTTATAAATAAAAAATATTACTAATCAAAATATAGTATTTATTTTTAGGGGTTTTTCCACTTAATTTTGGTGATTTTAGGGGTAAATTTTTTTTGAGTTGGCAACCCTGCGGCCCTGTCTAACTACAGCCAGTGGTGGATCTCGGAAATTTCCGAACCCGGTCTAAAAACTGTGAGATTGCCGCCCCTTTGAACATTTTTTGCCGCCCCCATTGTTGCCATCCCGAGTGTCGCCGGCCGCCCGAATCAGCTGTTGAGCTAAAAAAAAAAAAAAAAAACAACACTACAAATTTACGCGGTGACAATGGAGTGGCAACTAGCGCGGGGCGGCGACTGTCGATCACTCATTTTGCCGCCCCCCTCGATGTGCCGCCCGCTTACGGCGGTCCTGGTGTTAAGTGGTGTCTTTGTTCCATGGGCAGTAGTAGGTAATCAGGCTTTTAGTACGATTCGAATTGTTATTTTTACTGTCCTGTAAATGAACGATGTTGTTGGAGCTCTCAGAATCAACAATACACACCTCCACTTTCGATGTATATTTCTGGAAGATGCAACCATCGAGTGAATTCGGATCATTGCTAGAGAGATTCATTCCTTCATTGGGTGACATAAACAAAGAAAACAAATTCCTTGTTCCGACCAACTGAGTGTACGACGAAGTCGCTGTAGCTGTATTCCTTCGCTTAATTCTCACCTTTCAATTAAACAGTGTCGACGGAAAACAGTGCCCTGATACGACTTCTTTCCTGCTAACGGAAGTGTCCAAAATAACTTTGTTGCCTTGTTTGTTTGACGGTCCCATTTCAATCTGGTTTAAGTCCCCCCCCCCTCCCCCGGACACTTTTCACTAAATTTTCTGCCAAACCTGTTAACCTATACTCTCTTGTTTGAAAGCTGTTATGATTTTTTTTTCCGCCAGCGTTATTAACGCCTCACGTTCCACTACCATTAAAATTTATTTGTTAGTGATACTATTTCTAAATTTATGATAAATGACTTTGCAGTTACAACGAAAGAGGTATGGGAACGAAGTAAGCCTTTCACTCAATTCTATTGGCTCCATATTTTCAGTAATGTAATAATGTACTGAACCTAAGTCACTACAACTTGTTAACGGCGTAAATATATTTAATTTTAAGTTAAATAAGTTTCAGCTTATTTATTACATTTGAGTAATAAGATACGAATGAGATAAGACTTGAGTTAAAAGAAATTTGTCTTGTTTATATGCCCAGAATTAGTTCTGCTAATATTTTGTTGTTTTCTTCATAATTCACATGTGCAGACTTCTGCAAAATATTTCCATAGCGCCTCTGACGTTAATAATTTATTCTGAAGCTGGTGAACGTCCGCTGAATATTTCTAGTAGTATAAGACTTCTTTCAAGTCCTTGATACAATTTCGTTGTTACTGATATCTTTCAGCTCATTCTGTTTTCTTGGAATGGAATTATTGAGAATATTTAAAGACGCCTTTAGTTTTAAAAGTTTTTAGCACAATCATTATTTTAAATATTCTTGATGCTGCTTTTTCATAATTCCCACTTATCTTTTTAATATATCTTAAATTGTTTAAATTGGTGATTACTTTTTATTTGAATGCTTTTTTGGGATTATGTTACCTTCAGTTCCTTTGCTAACTAAAAGTTTACATCCACCCAAATTATCTTCTACTTTTATGATTATAACGGTTCTTTTTTATATTTGTAATAATGATTCTTTGACAATTCGCATAACCACTTCATCGTTTATCTGTTTTAAAAAATAATAATAATAACATTAAATAACTTTTTATCTTCCTCTCAGATTCTTTCAAGAGTCCACCTATATGAATTACATATCATATTAAATCTGTGATTTAATTATTAAAAGTGTTAGATGATATACACTCCTGGATATTGAAATAAGAACACCGTGAATTCATTGTCCCAGGAATGGGAAACTTTATATACACATTCCTGGGGTCAGATACAACACATGATCACACAGACAGAACCATAGGCACATAGACACAGGCAACAGAGCATGCACAATGTCGGCACTAGTACCGTGTATATCCTCCTTTCTCAGCAATGCAGGCTGCAATTCTCCCATGGAGACGGTCGTAGAGGTGCTGGATGTAGTCCTGTGGAACGGCATGCAAAGCCATTTCCACCTGGCGCCTCAGCTGGACCAGCGTTCGTGCTGGACGTGCAGACCGCGTGAGACGACGTTTCATCCAGTCACAAACATGCTCAATGGGGGACAGATCCGGAGATCTCGCTGGCCAGGGTAGTTGACTTACACCTTCTAGAGCACGTTGGGTGGCACGGGATACATGTGGACGTTCATTGTCCTGTTGGAACAGCATGTTCCCTTGCCGGTCTAGGAATGGTAGAACGATGGGTTCGATGACGGTTTGAATGTACCGTGCACTGTTCAGTGTCCCCTCGACGATCACCAGAGGTGTACGGCCAGTGTAGGAGATCGCTCCCCACACCATGATGCCGGGTGTTGGCCCTGTGTGCCTCGGTCGTATGCAGTTCTGATTGTGGCGCTCACCTGCACGGCGCCAAACACGCATACGACCATCATTGGCACCAAGGCAGAAGCGACTCTCATCACTGAAGACGACACATCTCCATTGGTCCCTCCATACACGCCTGTCGCGACACCACTGGAGGCGGGCTGCACGATGTTGGGGCGTGAGCGGAAGACGACTTAACGGTGCGCAGGACCGTAGCCCAGCTTCATGGAGACGGTTGCGAATGGTCCTCTCTGATACCCCAGGAGCAACAGTGTCCCTAATTTGCCGGGAAGTGGCGGTGCGGTCCCCTACGGCACTGCGTAAGATGCGACGGGCTTGGCGTGCGTCCGTGCGTCGCTGCTGTCCGGACCCAGGTCGACGGGCACGTACACCTTCCGCCGACCACTGGCGACAACATCGATGTACTGTGGAGACCTCGCGCCCCACATGTTGAGCAATTCGGCGGTACGTCCACCCTGCCTCCCGCATGCCCACTATACGCCCTCTCTCAAAGTCTGTCAACTGCACATACGGTTCACGTACACGCTGTCGCGGCATGCTACCAGTGTTAAAGACTGAGATGGAGCTCCGTATGCCACGGCAAACTGGCTGACACTGACTGCAGCGGTGCCCAACCGCTGCGCAGCTAGCGCCCTTCGACGGCCAACACTGCTGTTCCTGGTGTGTCCGCTGTGCCGTGCGTTTGATCATTGCTTGTACAGCCCTCTCGTAGTGTCCGGAGCAAGTATGGTGGGTCTTACACACCGGCGTCAATGTGTTCTTATTTCAATTTCCAGGAGTGTACTTAATGCGAATATTTTGAGGTTCTTTTTGTTGATGCCGTTTATCAAATGCTTTGTTCGTTTGATTTTAAATTATGATCGTATATTCGCAACGTTGTCTGAAACGATATCGGATCTAGCATGTCACTTGGCTAATTAAGCACTGATCGTAATTACGACTTGAAGATTATGGAGTGGGAATCATCACGAACGTAAGTCGAAATAGAACCTGAAGTTACGTGGGTGATGAGTAGTTCCAGTTCTGAAAGAAGTCAAATAATCTTCGCCATAGGTTTTCTCCATAGTTTAGCCAATCTGCCGGAGTTCAACGTTTCCCTTTTTTCTCTCTGATGTGCAGTATTAACTTGAATACTAGTATAATATTTTCAATCTGTTTCACTTAAAAGGAAAAGTGCAACTACTAAACACAAAACAGAATAATTTCAGCAGTAACAATGAGGGTAACAATTTTCGTCAAACAATTGTCAAATTTTATTAACATGTAATTCATATTGTACATGATATTGTGGAAAACTTGTGTCTGTACATGAAATTTTGTTTCAAAAAGTGTAATTTCAATGTACGATACTGACGACAGAGGTGAAAATTCCTAAAATTTGGAATTTTTATTTGTCTGTACGTCTTCTTGTATGTATATTTGCACATCACGTAAAAATCAATAGAGATAAATTAACGAAAATACACATAGTGGTAAGACACTGATTAAGATGTAGATTAGCAACATATTTCCCAATAATACAGAGACCATCAGAACAAAACCCTAAATTTTGTAATATTTTACTGCCAGTGCATCACGCAAGAACAAATGAACAGCTTTTAACAAAATTACGCACAATGGTAACGTACGTCACTAAACAACATTTCGAATAGTATACAAGGGCCAAATCCGTCAATTTAGAAGTTTTTGTTTATCTGTGCACACTTCTCGCAAGAACCAATGAACGCTTTCATTTAAACTTCGCAAAAATGCTAGTTTATGTCATCTTTTATTATACAGGAAACTTTCTATCTAGTTCGGTAACGTAGTATTCAATTATGCTGAAGCAAAAATCGTAAACTTTGGAATCTTTGTCATCGTGTGAGCGATTCACGAATAAAAATAATGAACGAATTTCAACAAAACTGCATACAGGGATAAGTTATGTCATAAAACGAAATGTAGAATACTTTTTATCTAGATTAATTTCATATTCCGCCCATGGTACACTGGCAAAAACTGCAATTTTATAAGTTTTGTTTGCGTGTACGTGGATGAAGCGAATACCAATTGTTTAAACAATTCTAAATAGGAAAAATTTATGTCACCTTAGTGATACCGTATTCTAAATTTCGGTATGAAAACCGCACTCCGAGAAATAAAAAAAAGCTTCCACTAATTTAATTATTCCATAATAGAACCTACCTATTTAATATTGTCATCAATTGATACATTTTAACCCGATTAGTACCTTGTTCCGAGCATGATACACAGGCAAAAACAGCAAATTTGGGCATTTCTGTATCTGTGTGCAAGGATCAAGCAATAGATAACAACTTCAATGAAACTGTGATAGCCCAAGACAAGTTAATGATAGCTTATTCTATTTTCCGATGCCAAAAACCGGACACCGGGAAATAACAATTTATCCTCTAATCCAATTATTTCTTAATAGAACTATCCGTTTGATATTGTCTTGCGCAAGCCTTCTCGTAGTTTAAATGTTTAATGCTACTGTGACTTCTCCCCTTTTATTTGTCTTCTTTATCTCTTTTTCTTTTAGTACTTTACTTTATTTCTTTGTGACCCGTTTAGTGTGCCACATTACTATTAATCGGACTTCTTACACCAAATCATACACACACAAGAAATCTTAATACGGGGTCACGACTGGGGAGATCTACAATAAAATCAGTTATTAAAAAAATTCCACATTTATTTTTACTCTAAACATAAGCACGTCAATTAAATAATAGAATCTTCGCAAGGTTACTATTCTTTTCTTCCAAACTTTGCGAATTGTCTTTACAAAAGGCACATTAATTTTAGCAATGTACATATATGAGAGAATGAATTAAACACAAGGAGAGAGTGTACAACTTATCTTACTTGAAGCATGGTAAGATTATCTTCATGGCGCAGCTTCGTCACAAGCTAACTGCTCCACACTGAGCAAATTGAGACAGCAAACTGAGAGTGATTTCACGTGTGTGAGGCTTTTTAAAACAACCCGCTAATTACTAAGCGAGCGGCACTGATCGGGTTTCTCAAACCTGAGGGGCTTTGCATAGCACCTCTGGCTTATAGGCACTGCTTTACAAAAACCAGAGAGTTAAGTCTCGTGCTCCCCTAACAAGGGTGAGATTTTATTTTCTAAAGTTGGTTGACTTCCGCTGAGTTCCGGGCGCAGAAGAATATGGAGAGTGACGTCACAGCATCACCCTGACAAAACCCTTAATGGCTGCCACCTGAGCTTAGCTTCCAAAATGACTTTAACTATAGCTTTTGATTATTCTATTACACTACTTCTCTCCCAACATACTACATCCTGCTCTTAATTTATCCTTAATGCTCATTCTTACAGTTCTCTAATACCTTCCATTTTTCCGTCTTTTTAAAGTTATTATTTACTATTAATTTTTGCCGAACCGGCCACCACTTCCTCTTTATTAATCCCGTAATATCACACTAAAATCTCTATATACGCGTTGAAGGTGTGGTTAAATGGTATCACGTTAACAGATCGACTTCGTGGTTCAACTATTTGTTTGCATCATACTTCATATACATACAAATAAAGAAAACTGCTCGATAACACTACCAGCCAGCACATTTCAAATATTGGTTGTTGATTAGCTTTGTGAACAATGTCGACGTATGCTTGTGGGTCATACGCAACTACAAATTCCTCCCAACTGTGGTAGTCTATAGGAATGGTAGAGACAAATTATAAACAGAAACGTATTTAAAACATTTGTATAAAGTCTAAATTTAGAAAGAGATCCAAGAAAAAGGAGAAAACAGTGCTACTCCTCTGGTTATTCTTACTAAGCCACCATTTCTTGAACAGTTTATCTGTGAATTAACAGCACAAATCTAAAAGTTTCGCTTAGCGAAGCTAATTTTGAAAGAAATCGCATGACTTGATGATCATTGTAAGAAAACACGATAAAAGAAATAAAGTCAGAAACCCAAAACATCCGCGTGTGCTTGCAAATTTAACGTCAGGAATTTAAGAGTAGTTTTATCTTTATATCATTTTTAGTGGCTAATATATCAGTGTCGAAACAGTTACCAACCACCGTTAACTTTAATACTCTCCTCGACTCGTTTTGTCTCCAAGTGTAATTAAAAACTATTACAGTTCCAAGCAATTTTATAGCTGCATTCAACAACATACCGGTCATTACGTCTAGACCAATAGTCCGTATGTCTAAGATTTCCATGCGGTATTATTCAGATTGTTCCTCTTTTTTTCATTTCCATGGAAGCACAGGAAAACGGCATCTTTGTAGCATTTTATCCTGTTATCCGTGGTGTTTTAAACTGAATAAAGGAATATAATGTATACGAGTCAGTGGAATCTCCAGAAAATTTTGACTTCTTAATATTAAATTGTCTGAAATCCAACCACTGTGAATAAATTCACGTATTCTCGTTCGGGTAGTAGCAGTCGGTTTGTGCTTTTAGTTCTATTCCATGTTTGCGGATTTCCCAAACTACTGAGTTATCTCGGTTGATGCTTCCCTGTACAGCGTTCTGCTGGCTGAGTCGCGTTTGAGCTACCGGTCAGATAACATCGCACCGTCTGCTTCACTGCCCAACGTCCGTCCCGTACAGCACTATCTCCAACTTCACTGTTTGCTGTCCTGCAATACGGTTCTCCTTCGACTGAAAGTAAAATATCGGTCTCCTCGGAAATTACACTTAACTGGAATTTAAACCGCACCTTCTGATTACGCTATTTAAGAGTTTTCCATATTAAATTGGGTTATTCACACAACATATTTTTAATGACATAATTATGTATAACTCAAAGATATAATTAATCAATGAGTTTTTAAAAATAAAAAAATAAAACAAACAATAACAACAGCAAAAATAATCACTGCGTGATACGATCTACGAAGCATTCGTAGTAAAACCATTACCATACTACATATAAAAGCGTGAGAGACGTACTTATAAATCTACTGGATGATTGGCAGAATCTCTTTTATTTTATCTCTTGTCTCATCACTTCAAGGTTCGATGTTCGTAGCCCATCGAGGCTTTCCTCTTTGATTTTTACCTTATATTTTCCTCTTCAGTCTCTTCATCAACCTGTCTGCCCAATCTTCTTGTAACTTCTTCTGTTTGTGACATTAAGTAGTTTCCATATTTTCAGCTTGTGGTGTACTACTGTGTCACTTTTCAGTGATACAGAATAAAATGATCGCTTATGAACCATAAGATTAGTCGCTTGCGTGCTTTGTTTCCATTTACTCGGAAACTGTGGGCGTCAGGATAAACAAATCATATGAAAAATAATCCATTTCACGTAAATCAATGGATTTTATAAAATATAATGGAAAGGAGTGATGATGTTAATTTTAAATGAGTAACAAACCAAATTAATTTAACAGATTCACAGAGATTTTCTTAAACTGAAATAAAGACTTAAGACGAATTTATTGATTTTGTTGTTAACATATAGCAAAGAATTAACACGTTTAAAATAAACAAAACGAAGTAATACGAAATGAAAGTAATTCTCAAACAATAACCGGTCAATGTACACAAAATTGAAAGTCCTTAGCTTAGAAAAACAATTGACAGAACATGATCGATTCTGACACTTAATTTGAATCATCAAGACGTACAGATTTTGAAGAGTGGCGGTTACATGACTAAGTAAAAGATATTACGATATAGAAGTCTTCTGTGGTCGGCTCGATGTCGATGTTGCCAACGCCGTGTCCCTCACTATACATCACTTGACAGTAAAGAATGAGTTTCCAGTGTGATGACTGCATATAGGGATCTTACCTCACGATGGTAATCACACTCTGATATGTTATTTAGGTTGAGATATGCACTATTAGAAATACCTACTTTCAGACTTGTTAATTTATTACACCGAGCGTGGTGGGTGAGCGGTTAACGCTTTGGTCTCGCATTCGGGAGGACGCCGGTTCGAATTCCCATCCGGGCATCCAGATTTGGGTTTTCCATGGTGTCCCAGGCGAATGTCGGGATGCTTCCTTCAAAAGGCTATGGCCAAATTTATTCCCGTTCTTTGTCCTCAGTCCCATCTGGCCTCTAATATCCTCAACGTCGACGAGGCGTAAAGCCATAAGTAAAAAAAAAAAAAAGTATTATTAGCAGGTCCGATATTTTAATTATTGTAAGCTTGGAATGGTCGTCCGAAAGTGAGTTTATTCGACCAGAATCACTGTCCAAAACTCAGCTGGTTCATCTGGAATGTAGTCAGTTTTTTGGCGCGAAGCATCTCGTGTCCTCTTTCCTCACCAATCCATATGTCCTGGAAACGTTCTCGACAGGCGAAGAAAAACCACAAAATTTATGAAGAAACAATAACAGCTTCTTTCTTGTGAAAACCGAAGCCAATCTTTCATCTTTCAAATGTTTAAAACTCTGACTTCAATGTCTTATTAAATACAATGAGCTATTTCTTAATATACAACCTTTTGCTCTGTTTTGTAGATATAATACACCTCAATAGTCTAATAGTTTCTGTTTCTAATAAACCTTTTCATAAAAAAAATCAAATAGAGAACATATTGCAACTTCTTGACAATGACCGCTAGCACTACTATGTTAACCACTCTCTACTACGTCATTCACTACTACTACTGTCAGAGAGAACAAGATTTAATTTAATTGCGATGGAGCACACGCTCCGGTGGCAATTTCCCTAAACTCCCATTTTCCCCCTTCTTGTACCCTCCTACTTTTGTCCAAGATACTCTATCACAACACAGTTCTGTTAAAAGCCAACTAACGCAGAAACAAATTAACAATACAGATATTACATAGTCATTAAATAGTATTTCTTAGTTAGAGTTTATTACAACATTTGGTTTCATTCATTTTCTAATGCTCTGCGGAGTTCTCCTTTGTCCATTATGGATACAAATAATTACGGTGAAAATCTCTCGCTCTAATGACAAGTTATAATCCTCATGATTGCATATCGTCCCCTGAGAATTCTCTGTTGAAACTCACTATCATAAAATCTGCTGTCAGACATTTTTATACTAACATTACATATTGCTCTGAAATAACTACTTACAAACTGCCAGAAAGTGCGGAGTAAAAATATCACCCCGAAGGGATAAACTTTTGTCTTTTTTACCAATCGTTCACCCGACCAGAAATGTTGGGAGGACAGCGGAATAGAGATATGAGTGTGCACTCGGCATCTGAACTGTCTGGAGAGTAGCAACTACCAGGTGCGCGCGTTAACCTGCAATCTACAGACAGATGGCTCCCTCGTTCCAGGACACTGTTTACGTCTGTCCGCCCACTACATGTCACTTACACTGGAAATGTGCGGCCACAACTCTCCGCTCGGCCCACACTCAGTCCGGGTATGAAGGCTACTCGCGCGGCTGTTACGCGCGTTAGAGCCTCTTCACCGTGCCCTGATAGGCGCGCGTTCCCGACATGATTGCGGGCTGCGGTATTACTGTCAGATAAATTCTGAACGGGTACTAGCACGACCGTTGGAGGACTTCACCGACGCGTATTTTACTCCTAGCCTCCTGTAACCTTGTGTCCACAGCTGAACCCAGTAGCACATCTCATAATCAGGAGCGCAAAAAATTTATCGTTTACCTCCTCCAGAACTAATTGTCCTTGACAGTTTAGTATTGAATATTCAGATGATCCAGTAGTTGGAGTGTATCTTTGAAATTGTAAAAGTAATTAGCTGCGAGTTGTACGAATTCCCTTTCCATAAATCATTCGATACTTGCATTCTTGTATGCTTCTGAAAACCTCTAAACATGAAAATTTTGAATCATTTTATTTTCAAAGATAAAAATAAGAACGGAATTTAATGTAAAAAAATACAATAGTTTTAAATGGAATAAAGATCTATACAGAAATATTGTTTGCAGATTACCAGACGTCAACAACTGAAGAAAAAACAAATGATGGTACGCTAACAAAATCTTAAGGTCAGAAAATATAATTTCTTAACAGAAGACTAAAAATGAAGTGCCTATGGAGTATGATGAATTCTTTTTATAATGCCATACCCGATCCCAGGAGTACTTTTTTTTTTAACGCCTTGTCGACGGCTAATGTCATTAAAGTCGGGATGGGACTGGGGACAAGGAATTCGGCCATGGCCTTTATGAAGGAAGCATCGCGGCATTCGGCTGGAATGATTTGGGGAAACCATGGAAAACCCAAATCTGGTCGCCCGGACGGGGATTCGAACACGCGTCCTCCCAAATGCGAGGCCAGAACGTTAACCGTTCACCCACCACACTCGGTCCCCAGGAGCAGGTGGTGAAACACGATTCCGGGCGTACTCTTCCGAAAGAAGCCAATGGGTTCCGCCAGCATTACCTCCCCATCCGAGGGACGATCAACTTCCGCAGTGCCGCAGACCCTCATTCCGTACGCAATGCGGAAAGATTTGGGAATTAACCTAGGACTGTTGTGCGTAATGTAGTAATTAGAAATTGTGCATCACCACTTCTTCTAGTCTGCCGGCCAAATCCTGATGATGCAAATTTCTTCCACTGCCAGGACTTGGACCAGCAAACCCTGTGTCAGCCCCGGACACACGGTGCAGCAGCCAACAGGACGGGCTTATAATGAATATAATCCGGGTATTCACACAGGGATAGCGATGAAAAGCATGAAAAGCTGAAAACTTGACTGCCTGATAAGAAATTCATCATGTGTTATTCTCACTGCCACGCAAATGTTATTGTTTCTAGAAAAGGTTCGCGTACTAATGAACTGAAATAGTTAATACTTAAATTTCCTTTTCAGTGCATCCTTTTTGTGTGATTGATTTGTATCCATTACTACTCACTTTTCAGTACATACGAACAAAGCGATCCTTAACGTCGTTGAAAATACTTTTTTTGTCTCTTGTACTTTACTTTAAGTTCATAAAAAAGGCACTATTTTGTCGGATTGAAGTTTGTTGCACCTTATGTTTAATTAATTAATTTATCGTCGAGTTTACTATAAACATTCAATCCAACCGTTCGGAGCAGTGCAATAAGACACCTCTATTCACAGACCTGAAGTTTGACTGATTTATGGCGAAACAGTGACACAGTGAATCTACAGTCACCTCAACAACCTACTGTTCACTTAAACAACTGATGACACCTTACAACATAGAGATTTCTAATAAGTGGTTGATGACTAACATGTCATTTCAACTGCACTATTACCACGGAAATTATGAGTATGAACAACTGAAAGTTGCGTTATGTATACGGAGATGAAATGCAACCATCGTTTTTTGGTAACTGGTCTACTACCTTCTTAGTCTACCGCTTTATATTGACATAAAGTTCATTCTGCGCTGCTCGGATCAATGGAGCTTTAATCACTGTTGACAATCCTGTTACTTAGACTTTTCGAAGGGTGTACTCTGATAGAAGGCATCGATCCGTCAGTGATCGAAGATCTTTTAAAAAATTAATAATAATAATAAATGGTTATGTTTTGCACACAGCCGAATGTGAGATTGTTAATAATTATTTTCGTTGGTATGAATTAATCTAGCTGCATATCCTACTGAATCTTACTTACAGCTTTTTTTCCAGCTTACTAGCTCATAAATTCGAGGCAGCAGTATTGCGTTTACTCCTTTCAACAGGAAAATGGCAATGTAGTTATCCAAGGAAAGCAGAGATTGTGAAATTTAACAGGCTTATAAACCAGAATTACCGTTTAGTATAAAATCTGTGGAGTAACTGTTACATTTTTAAATTCATGGTATGCTATCTGATCACAGTTCAGTTAAGAGCTTTAATTGTCAGTAATCAATGCAACTATATAGTCCATACTACCATTAAAATTCCTATTCCATTTTATTAGCCATACACTTACCCCAAAGCTACGCGCAACAGTTGTGGTAATATATAAAGATCTTCAATGGAAGATCCTAAACATATGATCTTATAAATGAGACTATTGAAATCTATTCCAATACAGGAACGCATAATTACAACAGTAAATTGTTTTATCAGTTTATTAATAATGATTTAAACTGTAAGATGTTAATTGCAATAGCTACCAGGCAGAAACTAGTACAGGAGAGAAATGAGTAATTTAGGGAAAAATTGTAGGTGGAAGAAAACTTTTGTCATAGCCATCTTTCTTTGAGACAGCATTCGCCAGCAAATCAACCGCCTTTCGTATTATGTTTGCACTCGGTAGGATAGAGTTGCCTTAGCCCAACTAATCACTTTCCCAGACACTGGGTGTCTCGTCCCTAAAGAGCTGTTTTACAGGGATATCCAATACGAGAGGGGTAAAGTTGCAAAAACAGGGTGATAGCCCCAGGAAAACCAAAGTGACGAGCGTCTCTTACTGGCTATACCAAACAGTAACGTTACGCCGAGTGTAAAGCCTTGTGTACGAAGACAAATCTTTTCAACTGATTACTCCTCCTGCACTCATTTCTATTTTCTTTTTTTTTTTTTCAGTAATCAGCCCTTAAAACTTAAACTTTGCTGAGAAGTGATGGCAACCTGTTTATATCAGTAATAGCCTTAATGGTACGCCTTCAGCTTTGCTTGGCTTTAGGGATTTACTGAGTGTTGACGGCAGAAGACACAGCAGATTTATGTGACAACCATCTGGATAACTTCTACGAAACATTCAGCTGATTCTCCGACTGACCTCTCCTCTCCTAGAGCAATCGCTTCTGATAGTGTGTATTGTCACCTTATTTAATTTTTTAGTGTACAAGAATTTTTCGAGGTGTTTGTAAAGTTTAAGGTGAAATGTTTAAATGTGATAAAATTTATGTAGTGAGAGTGACCATATAAAGTTGTTTAAATTCATTTCATGGATAGTATCCTTCAAATAATTGTATGTATTATTGCGGGGGACCTATAAAGTAGTTTACGATCTGAACTGTTAGTAACCATTTTTCGATTAAAGTGACAAAACCGAAATGGTAGTACTATTTAAATTGAGAAGGAATGTCTTTTTAATAGTAAAACAACTTTTCACGTTACCTAGAACCGTAGTATAACGAACAATAACAGCAAAACTAAATACGAAAATTTGGTTTGTGTTCCAAAATTCCTTCTTTTCGGTGTATTATAAAGACACAGGCAGAAAATACCTGAATTTAAAATGACATTCAACGCAAAAATGGGAAGTGAGCAGAAATTTAGGTATTCATTATTTTCGATGCTGTGCAAGTGTTAAATTTTTCATACAACTTTTACAAAACTTTTTCAGTTTTAAGAGCAATCACATAACCGTGTCGATATTTAGTATGTATTGAATGAGTAGCATTAAGTTGCAGATTATGAAAGATTTTTCTATCATTCTGAAAATTTAATAATGTTTTCCATTTCTTAATGTTTTTTAACTTGTTTTTTCAGGCTGAAAAATGTTGACATGTGTGCGAGCTTGTGTATGTCAGTAGCTTATCGTATAGTATTAAAAGTAGTTATGTTAAAAAACAGGCACCTCTGCTACCTAAGCTGGATATACTGATGTAAAATATCTTAGGTAAACGTTCTTGAAAACAATATATGTGATAGATTGGCTTCACGGAAATTGAAAAAGGAGTTAAACTATATAGAAGCACTTATTTGTGCAGGAAAGAAGTTTCGATGAGGGAGGGGAGATGTAGAAAGAAGCTAAATGCAAACGCAATGTTTGTCTTTCATCAGTCCGTATAAAAACAGAGATTGAGACTCTGGAAGCCATTAAATTCGCATCGATCAGAGCACAAAATTTTTTAAATTCAGATGATAGAAACTGTGACTACAAAAAAAATAAAAAAAGGCATGCTGAATTTACATTATTTTAGTAGTAAGAAGTAAAGATAAAACAACACTATTAGTAAGAAACAGGTTATAACTAAAAATTTATGAAAACAAGATTTTGCTGCAGAGGATCTTAATGCTGCGTTAAAATAACCAATGCAATTGATATTTTCCATAAATAGTTTACATTGGTATTGAATTACAGAAATTATTTATGTCTTGTTTGTCAGAAGCGTAAGCTAAACCATAAAAAAATTCAATGAATTGATTAAGTATATAACTGTTTCAATTTTAACTAAACTGTGTTATTATTAATTTGGTCTTAGTTGAAAACTACAAAATATGCGTATATCATAACCGTCTCAAATATATATTGCATAAGATATTTCTTCGGGCTGTTGTTGCAGAGTAAGTGGCGGTAATGAACCGTATTCCTAATTATTCAATCGTTTTCTCAAGAAAAATTCTTAAACACTTGTATTCCATGCGATGTGTGATCTTGTCCCATTTTTCTCTGTCTGTAACAAATTAAATGTGTGATTTCAAAGCATGTTTTTATGAATTTAAATCATGCCATTTCAGAAAACCTTTAGTTGATTCTAGAACCTGACGTAGGCGCTGGATACGTATTTCACCAAACGCAGAAGCAGTTTTGGTCAAACATCAGCCACTTACGGGCTTTACAGACTCTCTCAGAAGCCATTCCGTACTTTTATTCTCTTGGCTGTTAGTACTACGTAACTAACCTTCTATCATAAAAAGAACCGTAGAACTTCAGGCTCAAACTTTCTAAACTGGCGTTGTTCCAAGCGTAAGAAAAACACATTTTATCCAGTGTTATATTTGCGAAAGAGGGGGGGGGGGGGAGAAGTCTTCTGGAAGGAGTCCACATTAGAAATTTTAGATATATATAGGGTGTATTCACTGAAATTTCATGGTACAAGTCCAAATAAAAATCATGGGGAAAAAAGCGTTTGATTCCTTACAATGCAAAGGATTGAAGAAAGTGTTTTCGGTAACAGAAGTTTATCTTAAGGTGCTGTAACAGATGGTATAAAGATATATATCGGTTTAACATCACTGTAGATAATTTAGAAATTTTTTGTTTGTGTGAAATTAAAGCTTTTTTAAAAATATTTTATTTATTTATTTGTCGTATGGCAAGCAACTAATACAATAATAAATATATACAATGACAAGAACGTTGGTAGCGTTCACAAGCTGATGTCTTTTAAAATATATTTATATGTTTATGTGAATGTCGAGAATTCAGATAGCATTGTCAATTAAGACGAAGTGAATGAAGATAAACAAATTTATCTTACATTCTTGTAACCTTTTAGAGAGAGAAAAAGTCTAATTTTTATGCAGCAGAACTGAAATGGGAAAATGCGACAGCCTGAATAAAACTTTACAGCCGAGCAGTACCTGCCATCTGTTGCTCGCCGCCAAAGCTCTGGCCCAAGAGCAGCGTGCGACATGGCTGCTGAACAACATTGCCAGAATACAAAGCCACCAATCAGACTTAAATTAAGCTAAGTAAATAGGAGATTACTTTTCAGTAATAAGGTAACAATCCATTAACATCTTCCTATTAACCATAGTTGGCATAGGAATTTGATTTTCGTTTTGATACACTACAAGGGGGGGGGGGATACTCTATGCAGTAATTCACTATTAATACACAATTACCATCGAACTAAAACAGTGCACCAATCATATATGTATAAACTTACTAAAAGTGAATAAGAAATATTGAAAAAATCGTATATAATGAAAGTCAATGAAATATAATTAAAAATAATAATTAATTTTAAAGCATTGCATCTCACTAATTATTATATAATTACTATTTTTAATACTGCTTCTTTAGATAATAGCAACAGTTTCCCTGATGATTAATGAATATCTGCCCGCACAGGAATCTTGCAAATTTTTGATTTATGGTAAGTTTAATAAAAATATTTAAGGAGATTTTGCTTATTTTGTCACCTTTGGCGCTTCGTGTATTTTAAAATGTATCAACCAAACATCTACCCACATAGCATGAAGAACTCAGCTTGTTATTGAATTTAGATAACGTTCACTTCGTTATATTTAGAATGATTAACTGTAACTTCGCGAGTATCAGCAACTCAAACGCACAGTCATCTACGATTAAATCAGTGGTTTGATGAACGAGATTATCATAATACTGTGGAAGAACATTACCAGTACTTTGAATCAGAAATTTTTGACTGGCAATCTCATTGTACAACACTACGCTATATGAAAATTTTCCTTCAACAATTCATTCTTTGGTTTTCATAATTTGACATTGTTTACAGAAACGCATAGAAAAATAGGTGAAGCAAACTACACTAGATTAGGAGAGGTGGGAAATTATCGTGACCTCCTGTGACATAACTGATATTCATAGAACAAAAACCGTCACGCGTTGATGACGAGATGCGTTTCGAGAAGAATGAAAAAATTACATGAATATAACTCCGTTGACTGTGCACATCGCAGGACATACTTGGAGCTCTCGAAGAAATATGATAGCAATTTCTACATAGTTTAGTTAATTATTTCTATCTAATATATGATAATCTAATCTATCTTTCTACCTATAAAATGAAAACCGGATAAATTTGGGCTAGAAAAACTCAGAAACTACTGAGCAGATTTCGATGGAGTTTTCACCGTTTTAAAGCTGAGAATCTCAATTGAGTTGTTTGGTATATCTTATGTCTCAACGTTACATCAAACCGGAGCATTAAATGAAATTCTGAACGTATGATGGTGACAAATTCCAAAGAAGGAACGATTAGATGTTGTATACTGTTCGCACTAAACACACAACTACAATGTCTCTGATTGTAACCTTCAAAGAAAGCAATAAAAGCAGTTTACAATTACTATTTTGCACACTAAACAAAACTTGAAATATTCTTTCCTTTAGTTTGGGATATTCTATTTTAAACGCCATAGATTGTCGTCTTTAATTCGAAAAAATCAATAACAAAAGAGAGTTTCTTTGATCGCAATCTATGTCGGCACAACTCTGGTTATCGTCATGATAAAATAACGCCACAGTAGCATAATGAGAAAATGTTTAGGTCCAGTGGCAGATTAGTCAGCATATTTAGACATTTCTAATGTTTGATACTGTGAAGACTTCGTCAAAATCGATTCAGCATTTTTCAAGTAATGCTAGATTATAGGTAAAATAAATGTGTCGTAACGTCTTAAGACATACGTTAAATTTTAACTTTGACCCAAAGCTTTCAAATTCTGATATTCCATTCAAAATTTGTATTTTCTGCTTGGTGCCGGAATAAACAGATACATTCCAGATACATTTTTATCTATGTAGTATGTATTAGTGCGCGTACGGTCTATGTTTCGATTTTCGAGGAGCAGATGTGATTAGGTTGAAATGTAACCTGGACTAAAATAAAAACTGAAATTCGTATCAAAGCATCCAAGCCACCCCATTATTATAACTGTGATGCTTAATCACCGTTTAGTTTAGTACCGGAAATGGCCGGTACGAAATCAATGAAGCTTGGTACGCATGTTTCTTTTCGGACGAATAAAAATAATGTACTTGTAAGTCAACTTCAACCCACTCCTTTTTTGGTAGGGTGCTGGTGAATCTAGATTTTCTTTAATTCCTGAAATTGATGGCGGAATTATACGTTTCTCATTGCGGGAATAAAAAAAGTGATTGGGTAAATCAATGCACCATCTAGACCGGTCAATTCCGAGAACTCTGCTAGTCCATGATACAAGTAAACCACAAAGTACTTATTCGTTAGAAGAGGTTGAATCATTAAAAATAAGCAAAAAGAACAACATTCGCTCTCAACTTGACGAGTGAATTTCCACTTAATTTGTCAAAAAGACGATTGTCTATTAATTTCACTTCACTTGCAGTTTATATACGGTCGTATCGTGTCTTTAAGTTAGAAACAACTGTGTTCTAGCATTATATATAAATAATGAATGTTAGAGCAACAGAAAAGCGTTCTAAATTCCAAAAAGACAAATGTGGCTGAAAGAGGATACAATATCGCCAAGATTGTGCTAACATTGTATCGTGTGCGACTGTATCTAGCAGTGTGAAACACGCCGTCAGCTGTATAGTAAGCTTTTCATGTTTGTCTCCCAATAAATTCACGGCTGAACAGAAATTTTTTGTGTAATATCGTTAGAGACTCGTGGGTAGCAGATCTGCTGGAAAATGTGTTTCATTACGAGAGGACGCATTCCTCTAGTTAGACTTATCATCAGCCAAAGTTTCAATTAGTTGAGAACAGGAACTACAATTTTGCTTCCAATGCTATATTCCAATAAATAATGAGCTGTAAAGCATATGTAGATGATAATAATGATGAATTAACAGTTGGAGGCCGGTTCTTAGCCACACTCTATATGTGTAGATTATAGTTAACTGCTTTTAACCAATCGCCTCTCTTTGAATTTCTATTTCACCTTTGTTTCAAGTGCATGTTTAACAATTTCCCTAATATTTTGTCCTCTCCCATTCCTTCCATTTGTCCCTTCGCTTTCTTTCCTCTTTCGCCATGTCCGTGACTCTCAAATTCCTCAATCCGTCTGTACTTTTGAACACTTTCTTCATTCTACTTTCGCCCTTATCCTTCACCATCCATGTTTCTGAGCCAAATATTAATATAGATACAGATATTTTTGATAAAAATTAAATCAATTTTTTAGGACTACACCTGCTCTGTATAGGTCCTCTAACACTCTAAAGAATCCATTGTGTTCCCATTCCATTACCTTCATTTTCTTAAATCTTAGAATCTAAGTACTTAAAGCATCAATAACTGAAGGAGTCTAAGTTAAATATTCGTGAAATGTAAAAGTAGGTGCTCAGAGAAATTGCTACTGAGACGTCTCAAATTTTAACATTTAAATCTCTTTAACTGGTCTCCTTTGTTACGCCACTGTCCAGTCTATTCTTTTTCCTTGTTGTTATTACTACTTTTGTACAGAGAACTTTAAAGAATATCATAGCATTAACCTCTTCAACTAATGCAGTTGCTTCTGCAATTCATTCTAATTTTCTTCCTTGGCCACTGTTCCATTATCAAATAACGTAGCTTTTATATTCAGTTGTCCAGTGTTCTGCACAACCATCTACTTCATTATAACCAGTAAGCAAAAGGCATTGTACGTGGCTAGTGATATATTTTTTAAGTGCATGCCGGAATGTAGCCTCCTCATTATTTGTCGTAAAAATAAATTCTTTTCCACAAAGTAAATTCCTGCTCTGCACAATGATTAAAGCAGACTTGTAGTGATCAAATGAACATCGCATCTCTCTCTGGCAATATATATATATATATATATATATATATGCCTTCCGTTTTGATACTACTTGAAATTACTTCCACAAATCCTGCCAAAAATGAAGGAAATTTTTATTATTATGAAGACTTTTCTGAGGAAAGCAAAATTTCAAAAACGAATAACGATTATTTATTGTCTGATATATTTCATGATTCCTTGAGTTTCGTGTAAATATTCTCTGAGTTAATAATGAAATTTCTTGTTTCTCATATTCTGTCAAAAAATTCTTAGAGCAAGTTGTGACCTAGTTTTAGTAACTACTACAGGTAGTAGATGTTCTTCTCCTTACATCAATTTATGTATTTAATCATCGTAAATAAGCAAATAGTAATAGGTAAATTTAAATGAACTTTGCATATACCTCTGCCTGGCATTGCAATTTTTTATCTGTGCCTTTCATATCCATGTGCAGTTATCAGGGAATTGCCTTTTAGCTGGCATCGCAGATACTCTTCCCGTTTAGCAATATAGGTGTAAATTAAATCAAATGAAGTTATTTACTTGAAACTTCCTGGTTATACAATCAGCGCAGTGGTGGCAGCCGGTGTAATTAACACTTCTGGCTCCGTCGCTCACCAAAGGTTGCCGAGCCATTGAGTTAACGTCCAGTCTCCAGGCACAAGGAATTTTATTAAAATGCATAATCATTAAAAATAAACGAAATGCTGCTTCTTGTTTCAGTCTTTTTTTTCATTGCTGTAATTATATTTTGAGGCGATTTTGTTTTGTTTTTGCTGTTTTTATTAAGCAAACGTTAAAGTCAGTGGTAAAGAAATACCTAAACGCGATGTGGAACTTGAGGTAATAAGATTTATAATATTTCTTATAGCTAAATGTTTTGAACTATTGGTATTATTTCCTTCTGATATAATCAGCATATTCATAGCATGTAAATGATATCTGCGTTTGGCAAAGTGTATTGTACTCTCGAAGATTGATTGCTGTTTTATACAGACATTATACATGGTTTGTTTTGAAAGTAACTGCAACAAAAGAGAAGCAGAAAGACGTTTTAGAATGTATCGAAAAAGAGAACAATTATTACTTGTCACAGTGAGGATGACACCAAACAGAGTCCGAGAATAAGGTCTGCATCCAGACCGTTTAATAAAAATGGAGTAAACTGAGTGACTCAGGCCAAGCCTTTAAAAAAGAACGAATAAATTTATTCTTTATTTTATTATTTAGGGAATTTTTGCTGAGACCGGGATTCGAACCTGCGAACTTTCAATATCGAGGCAGAAGCCTTAATCACAGAGCTACCAGACTGTTCAATCCACAATTAACAATCATTTATTATATTTACATCAGAAGTCAAACGTGTCACTGGTTGATGGTTATGTGGAAAGATTATAGGAAAATTAAAAGTATGCAGAATAAACTTCTTACTATTTGGAAGGTTAATTAGAACATATAGTACACTAACGAGAAAATGCTTTGCGTCTGGGAGTTTCTTGTGAAGTTAATTCAATTTTTTCTGTGTCCTGGTGTTTGTGAATTCTGTTGTTTGGATAAGAAAATGTCTTAGCGACAGTACTAGCAATGTCGGTGGATTGTAAACCATGAGAGTAACACGCTATGCATTCCATTATTCTACAGATAATACCATCAAGGCATTAAAAAACACACAATTGTTCCTTTTCTTGATGGCGCTAACGAGGTCATTCTTTTAGTTTGATTTTAACATGGATAACCAAATCACAAATAGTGGTACCCATTAAAGGACAACAGTTGTATGAAAACTTATTTTGAAAAAATAACTATCATTTCAACATTTAATTATCTTATTATCAACTTAAAATTAAATGCATTAAAATATTAGAGCGTTGTTTGTGCGCAAATATATCGGAATAATAGCAGCGTTGAGAACTTGCTGTCCATCAGTTCCACATTAATTTACTGTTTGGTTTATGTATTTAGCCCCCACCCACTCCGATTACCGCTAATACCGAAAGCTGAATTATTAATTTTCGCTGGACACCAAAGCTACATTATTAATAACTTCGTTATTAATTTGATATATATGAGTAAGGATTATTATCGTTCATTCACAATTTATTCCGCCGATTGGTAGAAACTAAAGTACTACATCATGCGAATACAATACGTTTAATCGGTAAGTAATAAATATCAAGAGATCTTACCATACTGATAATCGTGCGCTAATGCATTTCTTCTTTTACGAAAACGTCATATAAAGACGTGAATAAATTACTCTGGGAGAAAGCCTGTGTTAAAAACAAAATTCCAGTTAGTTCAATTTCGTACATGTACTCATAACGCCAAGTAGCTTGAGTAGTTTTTTCACCGTGATATACTATAACGTACATTAAATTTTTCTGCACGTATGCATGCTCAATAAGGACTACAGATATCTTTGTGACAAACACTGGAAATATCGGTTTGACATTGAATGAGAAATGGTTATTAACTGTTCTTAGATAATAGTATTTTTACAATTGGCTGAAGAAACTGCTGCTTGTTACTGTTCATTTTCTGCCTTCAGACCCTCACTACGCACTGCTATCTTGACTTCAGCCAAGAAATATTTTCCATATTCAGAATAGAGATTCGATCCAAATCTCTCTAACAGGAAAGACGTAAACGACAGGCCAGATTTATTACTAAAATAATATAAGTTGTCACTGAAGATTTACACTTCTATTGTCTTACTAGCATCTCATGATACGCATGTTTCATTTCCATATGTGACTGGTTGTAATGTGAAGGTATGACGAGTGATTGCATGGAGCCGAGAGGAATTGCAGTAGTTTTACAAATTACGGACGCGTTTAAGTAAGAATCCATTGAAGCGGAGTGCTTTAATGTCAGCTAGTTACGAATTTTCTACGTAAATTGAATCTCGATAATGGTATTGTGGACTCCGACTGAAAATATAGAAAGTGAACCAAGCTAAAATTCCGGCTCCCAAGTTTCAGTTTTTAAAACTATATTAATATAGATATAAGTAATATATTTGGTTAGACCTTTTTCACAGTTTTCGAATAATCCTGCAAACATGAGAAAAACTTATATGCTACAGTAACCAATACCAAATTAACGTGATCTGTTTTAATATATGTCATAAACACTGTCAAAAAGAAATTGTGATTTGATAAGGTGGTTGCGATTAATTTTTTCCAGGAAATCTGGGTAAAAATGTCATATGATAATTCAAAATGCCAGTACACCAATATAATTTTTCTGAATTCAATGAATGAAATTCATCATAATATTTTTAAATGACAGTAATTAAAATTACTGGACGTTGGAATGATAACTTTATTTTTAATCAAATATCTGAAACAAAAGGTCTACCTAGCAACAGCATATCCATAATAACCTGGAATCCTAATATATTAGTTATTAGTGACAAAACAATTATTTCTCCTTATTGTACTATTAAAAAAAAAACTGTAAATAGGACTAAAAGTATGCTACAATTTAATCAAATGTATAAATTTAAATAATCTATATTGTCGCTTTTGTTTTTGATATCACTCTAAACTAATCGTTTTAAACTATTTTCACTCGTCATTTGTGCATAGTCATCAGAAGAATGATTGTTAAAGCCAATAACGATTGAAGATTATTTGTTAAGCAACTCAAAATTGTCCCTCCATAGTAACTGGCAGAGGATTTCGAATGGGGTGGTTTTACGTTGTCTTCCCTTGACCTTTGTACTGTACGTATTTTCCAAAACTAGTATCTTATAAATTTATCACCGCCACAATTTTTATTTAAAAATTACATTGTTTTCTTATGTCTCTTCAGTTTCCAGTTCCAAAATCAAGAGTATTTTAACAGAATGAGTGGGTTCTAAAACCAACTCTCTCAGTACGGACTATTCTTATGGTTCTGAAGATGAATCGACTGAGTGGAGAGACTGGTATCTATGCAGTTGATACTGACTCGTAATATACATCCACCTTATTTTTGTTGCCAGTGTTATAGCAGTGAGATTGATTTTCTAATACTGAAATGACGGTAAGGAACAAGTGCTGTCGTTTTAAGCAGACCAAGCATTGTATACAAACTTCTACACGATGTTCGTGGGCTGATCAGTAAAATAAATTGTGGGTCACGATGTTGTAACTTTATTACCCCTGAAGACGACGACGTCAAATGATTAACAAGAAAACGCAAAGTAAACTGTATTTTTATTCCTATGCTGAATATTATTCTTAATTAAATATTGGTTTTTAAGTTTTTTGGTTGATGCATTAGTTCCAGATTAAATTATCTACGTAATTTATTTATTTACTAATCTTGATTCATGGATCCCTTCTCTGGGATGTGAAACATGTCATGGTTAATACACATACATACGAGTCATAATCATAGTGAAAACAATTATATGTTACAAAGACAAATAAAGATAATAAAAATAAACATTACTTTTTACAACTGAATTTTTCAAAAGGTCATATTGAATACAATTAATTATTTTGTTCAAATTCTTGAATGGAGTAGAAGGAGTTGCCAATAAGATAATCTCTCAGTTTTTCTTTGAATATATGTTTATTATCTGCAAACTGTTTTATACTTTTGGGAAGTTTATTAAACAGATGTATCCCGGAATAATTAACTCCTCTCTGTTCTAACGACAGAGATGTTTGTGTTTTGTGCAAGCTATATCTGTTTCTTGTATTGAAGTTGTGTGCCTGTGAATTAGATTAAAAAGGCTAAAATGTTCTATAACAAAGCACATGATAGTATATATATATATATATATATTGAGAATTCATTGCAATAGTATTAAGTTTTTTTTTTTAAAAAAAAAAAAAGGTTTTTAACTGTAGTTATGCAAAACTCCGTTAACTAATTGCTTCCTAGTGAGGTAACAAATTATAGCTGTCCTTTTTTACAATTGAAATTTACTGTGCTTTTGCTTGGAATAATAATTTATTTAAATTGTAACTGCAAATTATTTTCTTTATATTTTAATGATTTCGAACAATGCGTTGTTCAAATGTATGCTACCATCACAGACAAGGATCAATATGTTTTCACTGCTGTCTATCACCAGCTCTAGATCGTTCATGTACATTAGGAATAGTAGTGAATTACAATTTTTCATGGTGCAACACCACTTCAAAGTATTCCTTATAACCTTGTCAAGTATATACATTGTTTTAAATAGGATTTAAACCAAAGTCTACTCTATTACAGGACAATGGTGCTCCAATTTTTTGTAACTAAAATAATTTTTTGGCGGACACAAAATTGTATATGGATATTACTTTTTTATTAATTGTTTATGTTCTACTTTTATAGAAACTAAAATTTCAAACAATCAGAACACTACACATTTATTTTTCATGGTGATAGCCAATCATTGCACCATGAACAGTATCACACGAGTTTAGCAACGAGACAGTTAAATCTTAGGAAGAAAGTTACATACAATACAATCGGGTATTCGCGAAAAACGAAAGGCACACAATTTTTTCGCGTCTGTCGAGTGTCCTACGAAATACACACTTTTTAAAACCGTATTTATTAAACATTTGCGGTCTTTCCAAATGCATGAAGGACTGTTCGGGTAGCTGTTGGAAATTGCAAATTTTCTCGTGTCTAAATTACGAACACAGTGACTATGAACAGAGCGAGTGAAATTCAATTTGTTTCCAAATGGAGGTTGTGTCGCCGTGATGACCTGCATGCGAATACCACGTGCAACCGCAGCGCACATTCACGGAGCGTGAATATTGTGATTACAAATCTGTTGTTTTGGCTTCGGTTGGGAAGTGAATTTACCGGTTGATCGTCCGAGATTCGTTAAACTGCAGCAATTGTTCCCGAAGCTAACAAACAGCGAAACTGAATTGTTTTGATTAGATATCTGCACACAGTTAAAAATTGTAACTGTTTATTTTATCTGTAGATTTCCGCTTGGAGCTGTGTGAATCCGTTTTAGAAGCGATGTATTTCTCTCTGTATCAACTTTTTTGTGTCCAAAACAGAGTTTTCGACACCTTTCGTAATATCTTTAACTCTAGTAGCTTGCTAATTTCCACATGAAACATATTAATATGACTTATGGTAGATCAGGGGTGTAAGGGTTTCGGAGAGACTATATTAGCATTTCCAACCAAATGTCAACCTCTCCTTTGTAATTAGTGCTGTGATAATGCAAAATGGTACAAGATAAATCTGGTTATAAACTGTAGAAACCAAGCCAGGTGTTTGAACGCTGGTTGGTGTCTGGCACTCAGGAGAACGGGGGATAAAATTCCTATTTGGCGGTCTAAATTTCTATTTAGTATGGTTTTCCGAAATCGCTCCAGGCGAATGCTCCGATTGAACCATGGACGAATTCCTTCATTAGAGTAGGGCCTACTAGACAATAAAAGAAAACTATGAAACTTTCATTTAAAATTATAGAGTAGGAGTCGTGATCAGAAATTAAGGTTATAAACTGATATTCCTGGAGTGACGTCCGTTATAGATAAACTAATAGTGTACGGTAATTCTAAAAAAATGCTATTTGTCCGGAAGCATGCTTCTCAAGACGTATGGAAAAGCATCCAAGAAGGTCATTTCTCGCCTGGTTGCTCTGGACAGAATGATCGCGGAGGCAAAGCAGAGTCCGCCCACGTTCTGGCCAGCAGCACCGCTCTCCGGGTAGGCCGCGGGTGTGGTCCCAGAATCTTCTGTACTTATTGAGAAGTAGATGAACGCCGTCTACCCTCTCAAGGATGAAGTGTCAGTACAGCTCAACCATCCTGTTACCCGACAGAAACATACTGATGTCCCATCTGGGCAGTAATTATTCCTGTTTGTCCGGTTAATGAGGCTTCAGACTCGTCGAAACGAGGTACTCCAATGAAGGTGCATATGTCCGGCCTATAAGAGGGGCCTGGCTGTACCACCATTGCTTATTGCATACCCACACAACTGGGTATGTCTGATATGCCTGCTGCAACAGGACACTATTTTGCCCCTGCTCGCCTGGCCATCATCGCATCCTGCTTGTCGGACCTAAAAACAATAAGCAGCAAGCTTCAAGAACCGGAAGGTAGCTTTCAAGTAACTTCTACCCTCAGCCAACAAATCAAGAAACATCGAAGCCAAGAAACCTTCACCAGGACCAGTCCAATGCTATAGGTGCCAAGGATTTCACCACTACGCACGTCAATAACCCACCAAGCTGAGGTGCGTCCACTTCGGGGGTGTTCATCTGAGTATACCTGCTGCAATTGCGGCCTGCCCCATGCCGCCTGTTTTCGGGGGTGTCCAGAGCTGAAGCGGCTTCGAACCACCAACGGGGAAATGACGCGATACCACACCGGATCTACCGCCAAGCAACAAGACCCGGAAGTCCGCGCACGTAAGCCAAGTCATCCAACCAGCGGACAAATCACCACGCCCACCACTGTAACTAGCAAGACACAGTCGACCGCCAACATCTACCAGACTCGTCAAGATACGAGGCAACCAACCAGAATCCGTCTCGGAACAACTCAGAGCCAATGACCTGGCCACGTCGACTGCCCCAGTTACAGCTGTGGGCACGACAGGGCATACGAGGAGTGTTCCAAGCTAACTACAGTTGTCGAGTTTCTAACCAAACTCATTAATCACCTTTCCTTCCAAACCTGCAGTATCGAAATGACTAAGACAACCACAAATTAAAACAACGAAGAGCAACTGAAAAGACACACCGAAAGCAAAGAACATCCATACTTATTTATTTGTTGTATGGCTAAGAAACTAATACAATACATATAAATATAAACAATGACAAGAACGTTGGTAGCGTTTACAAGTTGATATCCAGTTTTTCCAGCCATTCTATGAAGGAATTTGTAGCTCCAAAAACATCTTCAAATGGTCCATCATACTTCCGTAGAGGGCATTCCCTGTTAATACATTCCACACTCTAGGAAGGAGTACCGCAGTCACATGCAGGAGAATCCTGAAGACCCCACTTATACAGCATGGCGTTGCATTTCACATGGCCTGTTCTTGGGCGATTTAGTTTGACCCACTGGTCTCTATTTAGATGGAATCCTCGAAGTCAAGTTGTGGGATCTTTAATTTCTTCATGTTTTACAGATGCGGAGTTCCAGCTTTGTCACCATTTTTCCGTGCCATCAATGCCAACTACACCTTGCAATACCGGATTTCTGGATTGAAGACAAGTGGGGGTAAGTCATTTAGGACCTAGTGGATTGGGAGATCCTGGGGATGATCAGGATGGTGTAGTTTTATCCATTCACGTGCCGTTACTTCTTGGCGTCTTATCTCTGGAGGCGGTATTTTGCTGATTAGTTGTAACCAGGGGACTGGGGTGGATTTTAGGGTGCCAGTTATTACTCTCAACCACTCATTCAGGTGGACGTCGGTTTATCTAGTATGAGCACTAAAGAACATCCATTGTAATGTTTGAAAGAAATGTCAATGGACAACAACCTTCGCCGACAGCAGCTCGATCAAAGAAAGCGAGCAACAACTTGCTCTGACGCACGCGATAACTGTGTGGAATTATAGTCACCTGTCACCTAAAGCGCTAATTAGCGACTCGTTTGGAAAACTGGTCTCTTGAAGAGATCCGCTCAGTTATTTGATTTCTGTGGGCAAAATATGTAACCGCGGCTGAAATTCACCGGCAGCTGGTACATACTTACGGAGAGATTGTAATTTCTTGTCAGCATATCGCAGAATGGTGTCGAAAACTTAGAGCGGGAAGAGAAAACGTCACCAAAAGGGATCACAGTGGCCGATGCAGCACGGCATCATCACCCTTCCCACAGCCCGGACTTGGCTCCAAGCAATTTTCATCTATTTCTTCACTTGAAGGAAAAGTGGAGGCCACCGTTTCGCTTCAGACGAGTAGGTGAAACAATTGGCGACAGCATAACTGACGACGCAAGAAGAGAATTTTTACCAGGAAGGAATATTCAAACTCATTCCATGAAGCAAACTACGTAGACTGATATGGATACCATGTCAGTTGGTTGTACTGGTAGTATGAAATAAAATATACACGTTTCGCTGCAGACTTTGTAACCTTAGTTTCTGACCACCCCTCGTACGTTGTAAGGATCCTTAAAATCAACTTTAGATGTTTAATAATAGTTTAAAAAATACTATTTTAATCAAATAAAACCGCAGGAAACTCATGTGACTCGAAACACTAATAAGAGCGTATGATGTCACGTCGCAGCATTGCTCAATGAGTTAAGTGTCTGTCGACAATCTGTGAATCGTATATTTAAGGTTTTACATCCATCCATTACATATTTCTGGTTACCAATCCATAACACAAATAACATCTGCAATGGAAATTGGATTTACCTAAACAAATAGCTCTATTTTGCCCAAAATTGACGTGACTATGCTGGGAAAGCATGAAACGCTGATTTTTGCACAGCAGAATTCCGGAACGTCAAAATATCCAACAAAGTACACGTTCTAAAAAATTGAAAGTTTAGTCTTGTGCTGATAGTTCACATATTGTCTCATAATTAAGAAAAATTATATAAGAATGAAGTATGTCACTGCGTTGCATTTTAATGTTACCCTTTATGGAACAGATTTCAGAAATTTATATAGCTTAGAAACACTTGTTGTTACAAGTAAAATACAGAAAAACTTGGGTGAGTTTGAACTAGATAACCGAGAAAACTCTACATGGGAGAATAATTGTCAGGTGCCATAATATTAACCTCTAAAACCTCTATAAGTGAGAAACAGAAACCTCTATAAGAGAAAGTCGTTTTTCCATCGTGGACCACTATAAATGAAACTTCCACTTGTCTTTATCTCTATAAGCGACAGTCGAGCATATTTATCAATAGCTATTTATGACCCATTCTTAAATTCGTTAAATTCGTTCGAGACCGGGAAATCGTGAAATGTAATACAGAGGGAGTTAGGTTTACCAGAATCCACCTATTACAAAATTGTAAAATCAAAAGATTCTATAAAGTATCAGTGCTCTGAGGGACACGGAAATATGTGGAGTCGACTTTCCGAATTTCCCAACATTGAAAAGAGCCTTGTAGAAAATATAAAACAAACCCTCGACAAAAACATTCGCATAGATGGACCTTTGTTTACAGAAAAATCTAAAGACTTTGCTACAAAACTGGGAATACAGAACTTTTCGGCTAGTTGCAAGTTAGGTGACGATCTGTCTCCACAACTTTATAACTGCGTTTTCGAAAAGACCGTTTAAACCTGGCTATCAAAGTAAAAGAAAACTGACTACAGTCCATTGAGAATGGAACTAAAACTAAAAGGATCATAATAGACACTCTAGCCTTTGCTTACAATATCACTATCTTTATTTATTTATTTTGAATCTTATCATATCAAATGACTTTAGAATTTATGATCCACAGTAGGGGGGGAAGGGGGAAGCAAGCCTGTTAAGCTCTTTGGACAACTGTAAAGAGACTCCACTCGTCCGCGTTACGTCACATTTTTAAGTTCTTTGCGTGGCGGGCAGCCAAGGTCATATGACGTCACAAGATGGCGGATTGTTAGTTCTTTGGGCGCTCACGAGATGGCAGTGTTACCACATTGACGGCATGACGACCACATATTTAAAAAAAATAAACAGATATAACTGTTATTTAGTCTTTA
>JARYHS010008074.1:180642343-180745234 GCA_031002005.1 Vandiemenella viatica
ATTGGCCTTGGGTAGAGTTAACTGGAGTCAGTGGCGGAACGTGTTCTCGCAGGTGGTTAATGTAAGGACTATTTATTTTAGTAGAGTGCAAACAATCTAATTTTTTGAACTGCTCATTAATGTTTAATGGTCTCCAAACATTATTCAGTTATATATGATGAGTGATGGACGTGATTCAATGTGAGAATTGGTGATTATTACGTGTGAGCATTTTGACTGAATGTCTGATTTTTATTGATAGTTATTGTTTTCGAAAGTGACAACAAATTACGTGTTGTGTCAGACTTGAATAACTCGATAGTATTAAGCTACCGAGCGGGGCGGTGTAACGGTTACCGTTCTCGCCTCGCATTCGGGAGGACGACGGTTCGAATCTCCGTCCGGGCATCCAGATTTGGGTTTTCCATGGTTTCCCAAATCACTCCAGGCAAATTCCGGGATGCTTCCTTCAAAAGGCCATGGCCCCCATCCTTGCCCCCCGTCCTTTCCCGTCTCTAAGGACCTCGCTGTTGAGAGACGTAAAGCAGTTAAAAAAAAGTATTAAACTCGGCCACCCATCTGTACGTGACCAAAGGAGTCGCACGGATGGGTGGTCGAAGTAAGGCTGTTTTGCACTTCCGCGCCGCGCGCGTCGCGTCCAGCGTCTCAGTGCCGGCGGTCGTTGTGACAAGTGCGACGAAGGATAAGGATATGGCAATGGATGAAGACGCTACACCAGCCGCTGTGTTTAATATTCAGCGTATACTCGGTGACTAAAGACTTAACCCCGAGAAAACGTCCCACCACTCCACCAGAGAGGACATACAATAAACAGCCACGAGCCATCAACTACAGAAAGAATCAGTCTAGCAGTATCGAAACTAGGTACAGGCAAGAAACCAAAGAAAACTAACGCACAAAATAAGAAGACCGTGGAAGCCACTGATAATACTGCAGCCTCGGTCTCCGGGTGGAATGGAGTAAGAGGGCGTTGTTCCCAGCATACCAATAGCAATGAGGATAACCACACTTATCAGAAAAGTGGGGAAGCTGGCGACGAGGGATTTGTCTTCCATCGCCGTACAGTGAGGCCACCACCAACGCTCGACCCGGAAAGGATGGAAACAACCAATCGTTTCCAACTAATACAGGACGATTCACCAGAGATTACCAGAAGTGCGCATATTCCACCAATTGTTGTGCAGTTTGAAGAGAATTATAAAATTCTGCACGACAAAGTGGGTGACGCCGTGAAAAACCCTTTCTCAGCCAAGTCGGCTGGAGGGGACAAAATAAAATTCACATTCACAACCGATGAAGACTTCACAGCAGCCACCGAGATGTTGCAAGCTAGCAACATTCCCTACTATATCTTCCCGACTGGAGCAGTGCCACTTCTGAAGGCTGTACTCCGTGGGATTCCGCGGACTATGGCCACTGACGACATCAAGCTGGAATTAAAAGATATGGGCTTCAAGGTCCAGACAGTGGTTCAGCTGCGCCACCCAGGAAGCAATGAGGTCATGCCTCTCTTCCTTGTCGTTCTTCCTGACATACCTGAGAATAGGCCCATCTTTAAGGTGGAGAGCATCTGCCACCTCAAGATTCAAACGGAAAAACTGAGAGCTACAGCTGGACCCTCTCAGTGTTTCAATTGTCAATGTTTTGGTCATGTGGACAAGCACTGTAAAATGCCTCCCACTTGCGTGAAGTTTGCCGGCTCACATGATTAAAAACAGTGCACTTTGAGCAGTGGCGTAGCTAGGTCAACAAGGGCCCCGGTGCAAAAAATTTATTTTGGGCCCTCAGGACAGATGGGCGACCCTTTTTTGTTTTGTGTTACTGGTAGGGGCCCCCTGAGATAAGGCTGGGGGCCCCTGAGCTGTGCTTGGGGGCCTCCTGAGCAGTAAAAAAAATAAAAAAAGGTCGCCGGTTTGCGTTGCCGTGAAGGCCCGTGGGACCTCCGAACTGCTCTTGGTGGGCCCCAGAGGTATGCTTGGGGGCCCCCTGAGTGTAGGGGCCCCGGTGCACTGCACCGCCTAGCCCCATAGTAGCTACGCCCCTGACTTTGAGAAATGGACACGACGCAGCTAAGTACTTAAACTGTGAGGGCGGCCATGTTGCTTCCTATAGAGGCTGTCACCCGTACAAGAAGGCACGAGATCGCCAGAGAGGCCTACCAGCCAATAGTGATACCGCCAAACAACATCGCAAGAAGGATCTACAGCCACCAGCAGAAAATTTACAGAGCGTCTTCTCTATCCAGCACCAACAAACAAATATCTCCTCTCCACCAACTGGCAAAGAACAGACGAAGCCCACTATGATGACTAGGAAGCATCAAAGTACCAGAAACACAGAAAATCCAGTGAGACTGACAGCCGCCTCTTCTCGGTAGTTGTGGGTCCACAGTCGGCTACTGCTGCAACTTCTGATTCCAATCTGGTCGACCAACAAGAACATCATAACCCGCAGAGCTACTGCACAGAAGATCTGTTAAACAACCAACCACGATATAGGCCACCCTCAGCTGCTCCAGTTCCGGGGGAATCTGAGGGACTGAGTAAAATGTTGGAGACTGTCCTAAATATGCTGGTCAGTCTAACTAAGTGGCTAGACCAGATGACCACGGACATATGCGCCGCAGTGAAACAGCTCTAGCTACACCCAAATGCAGTTGTATTTCATCATTATGGATAGACGACCCCAATTCAATAGCCTCTCTTTCTGCATATGGAATGCCAATGGCATTCACGGTCAGACCGTGGAATTCCGGCAATTCATTAGGGAACAAGACATTGATCTATGTCTTGTCACCGAAACCCACCTAAAACCGAGACTGAAAGCTTCAGTAGCCAACTACTGCTGTTATAGATATGATCGTCCAACTACAAAAGGTGGCGTGGCTATCTATGTCAAAAGAAGCATTCCACATCACGAGATCTACATTCCGCCCCTGTAGTACATTGAAGCTGTCGGCATTGAGGTGGCCACGACAAGAGGACCACTGACCGTAGTTTCTGCCTATCGACCTCCTAGGAGGGAAACGGCAGAGGCTGATTTTAATACTTTGGATAACATCAGAGGCAAGCTGTTCATCGGAGGTGATCTCAACGCGAAACTAACAGACTGGAACAGCAGAGTCAATAACCCTTCAGGTAAAATACTACGGAGAGTCACCAACAGACACAATATGTGCGTGTGGGGACGTCCAGATGTTCTCGACGTGGCAGTCACTAAAGGAATCATCGGATTCGTCACTGCATCACCGCTGGACAGGCTGTCCTCCGAACATTGCCCAGTCATCGTGGAGCTAGACTCCGACTTAATCCGAAATGCACAACGATAGCCGGACTTCGGAAAAACCGATTGGGGCAGATACCGTCAGCTAGTCTCAGCAGAGGATATAGACTATGCTCTGTCCTTCTTCGAGCACACTGTCAAGGAGGCATCAGCAGCAACGAGTCCGAAGAGGTGCCTCATCAAGAACACTTCACGCCAGCTTCCCCCCCCCCCCTCCTAGCCACTAGTCGGCACAAAAATCGAATAGTTAAGGAGTGGAAGCTGACCAGGAACGTCGACACGCGAAGATCCTAAACCAAGTCCAGAGAGAATTGAAGGTGTCGCTGGCGGAGCAACGGAGCAGAGAATGGGAGGCTCGTGTTTCGATGCTGACCCCAGGTGATGGGACGCTGTGGGCAGAGACCAAGAAATTCACTAGGCAGTGATCTCGACTCCCGCCCCTACAAAGCGAACGGGGCCCAGTCTATCGCCCGGCCGATAAGGCAAACGCCTTAGCAGATTCCTTCGAGAAGAACTTTCGGCAATCAGAAGTGTAAGACCACTTGCAAGTAGAAGAGGTACATCGCTGCCTAAACACCTATCTGCGGGCTGAGGAAGGGGACGACGAGGAAGAAATTGACACCATCACTCCAGAAGAGGTTGCGAGCTGCCTAGCCACACTTCACCCAGCTAAAGCACCTGGTCATGATCGAGTATTTAATAGCTGTCTCAGGAATCTGCCAACGAAAGCGTCAACCTACTTAGTGGCAATCTTTAACAACATTCTTCGCACTCAGCAATTTCCCCAATGCTGGAAACATGCTGAAGTTGTGGCAGTACACAAAAGCGGGAAGGATCCCAACCTTCCTCAAAGCCACCGGCCAATAAGCCTCCTGCCGTCTATAAGCAAAGTCTTTGAGCGGTTATTGCTCAAGAGGCTAAATCATTACATCGAACGGAACGAGATTATCCCCCATAACCAGTTAGGCTTTCACCGCAATCACTCCAAGACGCCACAGCTCATGACGGTTGTTGAAGCAGCGACAAGGGCATTCAAAGAAAAACAATACTGCGGCCTGGTGCTTCTGGATATCGCCAGAGCGTTCGACTCTGTGTGGCATACAGGTCTGTTACTCAAACTATATGAACAAGGCTTCTCAGGCAGACTAGTAAAGCTCCTTAAGTCTTATCTCTCTGGCCGCACCTTTTGCGTTCGTGTCGGAGAGGCCACTTCAACTGTGAGGCGATTCCTTGCTGGGGTACCGCAGGGCTCTGTACTAGGACCAGTGCTCTATGTGCTCTTCACCGCTGACGTGCCTACCGCTCCCAGTGTTCTTACTGCCACTTATGCCGGTGACGCAGCATACTGCACGGCAAGCAGAAGCTGTGCCCTAGCAACTAGGCGTCTGCAAGAAGTCCTACGATCAACTGAGGACGGGGCAAAACGGTGGAGGATAACCGTCAACGCCACAAAAATCCAAGCTATCATAATCAGTAAGAGACGCACTCAAAACCTTCCTCACCTTCGACTTCACAATGAGACAATCCCGTGGGAAAACGAAGTCAAGTACCTAGGAGTCACTCTTGACTGGCGACTGACTTGGCTAGTCCATATTCATGACATCAGGAGAAGGGCAAGTGCTAGACTGCACGCTCTGTACCCTGTGCTGAACAGGAATAGCCTTTTGAAGCCCGCCACGGGAGTAAACATCTATATCACCCTGGTAAGACCCATTATGGAATACGCTTGTCCAGTATGGGGCTATGCTGCTGCTTCGCACCTTCGGCGCCTTCAGGTGATACAGAACAGGGCACTAAAACGAGCCCACCACTTACCGAGCAGATTCCCGACTGCAGTTCTGCACGAGACTACTAACATCCCGCTGCTGACGGATCGCTTCAGACAGCTGTCTGCAACGTTCTACGAGCGCGCCCAGAAGACCAGGAACCCGGAAGTCAACTCGCTCGGGCAATACGTTACAGGTATTGACCATCATAAAAGATCAATCGCAATTCTAAACTAAGAACGCCAACGATAAGCCATACCAAAAACAAAGTGTTGCCCCTTCTAGATTATGTTGAAGTAAATGTCTAAAGACAACGCCTGTGATTAACTGGCAGTAAATGGCGTGGTTACATACTAACCCGTTATCATTAAGGTAAAATTTTTTGAGCTCTGTGTTAATGATGTCATCTACGAGATATACATTGTACGCCTAGCACCAATTGTGCAATACATGGTTTCCGAGAAATATATTAAGCAAGTTAAAAGTTAACAAGTGCAGAATTTGATACTAAATCATGCACTTAAGAGTAATCGATTTCGTATGATTTATAGGTGTTAAGTGTTGCTTGAGAGCTAGTGTATGCATTGGGCGTGTCTATAAAATACACACTTTCTGGAAAACAAGACGGATCTTCATTAACAGTTTTAAATAAGACAGTAAAAACCCTTGTCATCGAATGTTTTGTCAGCCACCAACACTAGAGGCCGATATTTTAGTATATCTTCTATTTCCGAAAAACTGCACAGAGGTACGTATTTACTTCTGAAAGTATCTCCAAAAGGAAGGTCACCTGAACCGGGCACGTATTTTTCCAAATAACTGCAAACAGCTGGATGACCCTGTTTATGCATGGATATGCTAATGCTTTCAAACACATTTTTACTGTGTAGTCCACGAAAATTTATTTTTCTATTTTGGAACGCAGACCACCTTGATTGGTGCTGAGTTTTCTTCTTTAAGTGGGTAGCAGACAATGTAGGTTTTCTTAACTACCTACTTTCTCCCATTCTAGTCGCAGGTTACATTATTTGCACATAACGATGTAATATCACTTAAATATCCTGTATTCTTTTCCTCTGTGAGATTATTCCTTCTTACGGCGACCCATCTTGACAAACTCGCTAATGCAAAAGAAACGTACTCCGCAGGCACATTGTGAATCAGTAACTGGCGCCTGGCCTTTAGCTAGCCGTGGGACGCGCGGGGATAATGGTGATTGAAGGAGGCTCCACGCGCTGGCGTTGTCAAAATTAGGCTCCAGGAGCGCAAATTTCGATACATCAGTTGATTGTTTCCCTTTAAAAAGTGTTATTCGTCATCAAGACACGCGAAAAGTATTTAAAATACAAAATTTAGTGTAAATCGAACATATTTAACAAATTTTGCAACTATATGTAAAAACTGAAATTACGTACCCCTAATCGTACTATATTAACTAGAAAGATTTTTTAACGAAATAATTAAACTGTTCTTCTTCATCAGCTGTTACTATCATTTTGAGGCCGGCTGTCTTCGACGACTTATACTAATCGTTGGGTTGGTAAAATTTTTTACTACGGTTTTACGGCAGACGCCCAAGCATTTCATACCTGTTGCCAGGTCTACTACGTACTAATGAGGGAAATGTTGCAATTTGTCTGTGAAACGTGTAACTATATTCAGCGTGTAATAGGTGTATGTTTTGTTTGTGAAAGGAATAGTTTATGAGGCGAAGATAAGGTACCGTCCAGGCACTGGTCTTGATGGTTCCGGATAACCGCATAAAAATCACAGCCAGTACTCAGGGGCCTGGGTTCATGTCCAGTAAGTTGTATCTCCCCCCCCCCCCCCCCCGATCCAATGTGCGGTGCTTCAGTGCACTGAGCCGTACTGACGGGTAGAAAGACCACAATATACGAAACATAAAACGGAGGGAGTCGATTGTAGTGGCTGTAATGACGCGAGAAAATTATTTTGGAACAAGGAGACATCCGAGCCTCTTAATTGAGCGGCACTCTCGGGCCTGGTACTCTTGAGAATGCTGCATGAAATCCCTGTCTGACCATCCAGATTTTGGTTTTGTATGATACTTCAGGCGAAATTACTTCCCATTCCTTGTCCTCCATCCTCTACCTACTCTCATGATTTCAACGTCGACTAGCCGTAAAACCAGGAAAAAAAATTACGAAGAGTTGTAGAGTTTTATAAACAGATGCAGAGACAGATGAAAGGAAAACCTGTCATAAACACCCGATAAAATGAAAATCTTAAAGTTTCGTACTTCCAAAATGATACAAGACTATATATGGTGACAAGACCCCAAGCCAAACGTTATTCATGACAGACACCGATTTAAAATAATATTATAAACAGGAATCTCTATAAATTGTCTATAGGTCTTTGTTACAAATCTTCGGCCTCCGGAGGTACACTGTTTTTCTGTATTTGTGTTATGTCTACCTTTAATTAATATCTTTACTTGGAAACAATTATAAGAATATCTATATAAATAAAGTAAGGAGAGTGACAGGATTATAGGTAATGGTAAGAAAAGTAAAATTCGACCAAGAACGCTGCACGCAACGATAACTTAAGGTAGGAGCAAAGATTTTAGGGATTTTTCACTTCTCGCTGAAGAGTTTGTGACCTGATAAGGAAACTAATATAATACTATTCCACTCACGCATAAAGTCTGTAAGGTTCTGAATACTTCCGTGCTGAAGAAAAGAAATATAACTGTATCTTCAGCCTTTTTCTTTCCTCTTAATTGCTAATAGATAAACATCTAAGTAAATTTTAAAGATAGCTTCGTTGTTCCATGTTCCAGTGTTTTAATTTTGGCAGTCGCTTGAAGAAGTTGTTTGAGACCCGCTCCAGTAGACGGTTGCTTATTCTCGCTCGTGGAGGTGTGTTGCTAAACGAATTGCGAGCTAGGCTGCGCGGGGGGCAATTACAAAGCTTATAATTAAAACATGGCCAAGCGAGAGATGCGGCAGACAGCGTTCCTCATAAATTTCTACAGCGTAACGAGAAAATATGAAATTTATAACAAGGCCTTGTTTGTGCAGTGCTGGCTGCTTGAAACGAAATTACTTCCGCCCCAAGAAATGTTGCGGGCGACGTTTTGCGGTGACTTATCGTGAGGCGCTCCACCTCGTTAGTTCCCGCGTACACACAATAAATAACACCGGATCATATCAATAGCAGGACCTTGACTCGCAAAGGTAATCACACCATAGCGGCACACGTGCTACAAATTAGTTTGTGCTCGTATCCTGGTAGACTCATCTAGCACGTGGCCAAGCGATTATGTGACACGTTTCTAATGACAGGAGGTGGTGCTAGTTTTGCAACACTACACAATGGTTGTGGCATTCGAGAAAATGGTAGAACAACTATCGTAAAAAAAGAAAAAAACAAATTAATAATGATTTCAGCTACAATTATTGTACGGATTCCTTTTCTTCGTTAGGACCACCAGGGATTACATTAGTACCAGCTGAATCATTACTTAGAGAGCTTAGTGTGATTCATGAGAAAGGGAGGGGAAGGAGGAAGTGTGGGAAGTCCTACCGTTGCTACAACCAGACTTGTCAGGTCTGGAAAATTTAACCCTAGGGGAGGAATGTTTGTGGTGTCATCTATCTACGAAGCATGTAACTTGTATCCTGCATGATTAGTGTATTTTTATTTGTTAAATGTGTAGTTTATGAGACGCAGATTAAGGGCCGCCCATGAATTCTCCTACCTCAGTGTTTCTCAACGTTTTTGACCTAAGGACCAGTAAAATGTTAATGATAATTCTACGGACCACTAACTTATATGGGCCTAATTTTTACCTATGTCTATATCACTAACCAACCTACCAATTTTTATCAGCATTTACCGCCGTCTGGTAAGACTAGGGATGTAACGGAGCTCCGCATCCGCATGTGCTGATCTTTCGAGTGAAATCCTAGATCCGCATCTGCTATCTTTAATGCAGATGTATAGCGGATGTTTTTTTTTTTACATTGCAATATATATTATTCTTTTTCCTTTATACGAGGTTCTGCCCATCGTTGCTTAGCTAACAACAAAGTTGTTGTTTTCTTTCACAATCTTGCAATAAAAGTAAAAAGACCTGAGCGGTGTTATTACCTAAGCGACGAATTTACAAGTTTGAACTTGCATGTAAAGTAAAGCGGCCTATTCTCGGTCCAACTTATAGGACACCCATGTAGAACTATCGTAGGATTCGCTCACCCATTCACGCTACTAGAGGGGGTCCAACATAATGTTCCAAACAATCCTTTTCACTCGTACTTGCTTGCGGCACACGTATCCTATCACACACTCGTAGGATGTTTCCTCCAATCATGATCCAACGCTATATTATCTTGTTGGACAGCAAGGTCCCGTGTTGGTTGTCTCGGAGTCCGACACGTGCTACACGTAGTCCTGTAACCCGTACCACGGCCCACCAAGAGTCCCTTATTGGGTCATCGTAGGTCCTACAAAGTTAAACTGTAAATGCGCCACTAGAACGGTGGAAAGCGGCTGGCGTGGCCTTGAGCTTGACGCTTGAATTAGTCGAGCCGCAAAGTTCATATGACAAAGATTGTTTTTCGATGCGTACGTAGTCATGTAAATAATTTAATTCATTTGTGAAATCATCCCAGTTTTTTTTTTTTTTTTTTTTTTTTTTTTTTTTTTTTTTTTTTTTTTTTTTTGGGAAGATAAGGCATAAAATAAGACAGTAAGGCAGTATTATACGGAAATGGAGTATTCTTTTGAAAAATTATAGAATTTGAGATATAAAGTATACTTATTTTAATTTTATTTTTGGTAAAACATTAAAAAAAGTCTAAATAATTATACATTTAATCTTCGCTTCCGCAAAACATCCGCTTCCACGGATGTCAAGCAGTGAACAACCGCAAAGATGACCTCCATCACAACCCTAGGTGAGACCTAAAGCAACAATAGGAGCTTCATAGAACAAACATTATCTTAGTCCTCAAAGGAACATTACTCTCTATAGAAACCTGCTGGAAACGAATGGAGTGAACACGGTTATACTAACAGTGCAGTCATATGATCATATCCTGGAAATAGCATTGGATTATAGCTTATACTCGCTTGCCGTATACAGTGCGAGTAAGGTATCAATTTTAAGCGAAAATTTTTCTGTTTTTGTTATGATATCTTTAATTGTGTCAGAGTTAATTTTTTAATATCATCGAGAATCAAAGGTTGAGAAATGTTGACTTAGATGATTGCGGGAATCTGCCAAGTAACCGCAGTCATGACGGCAGGTACTGGTGGACAGGTCTTGAACCTGGTCCCATTCCTCCTCCCTGAACCAATGCGGTGGCCTCTCTATAAGGCCATATTGGTGGGTCGTCAGTAATTTTAATGTTTTAAAAAGTAATTCTGATGCTAAGCAAGAATTTATGGAAACAGACTCATCCGAAATTTCTAATAGATATGGGCGATTTCAATTTGGCCACTGTCGAAGACGAATGGTCCTCCTAGAAAACGTGCTCATCACACTTTCCAGAGATAATGTCTCCTTACGGATGAAAACGTAACGGAGAATAATTGTGCGCCAGTAGGGGATTTTAATACCGGGAGCAGTCATTCCCCTCAACAAGATTTACACATTTAACTGAATATCTCATTGAGAGTATTCCAATGAACATCGATTGTAAAGTAATCAAATAGTTGTGTGGAAGCGTCTCACTTCATCAGTAGCAATACTTTCTTTTGTGGATACCAGCAGTATACGTTAATTTAGTTAGCAAGTTATTGCAGTAATTAGTATATACTCTCTCTTCAGACTAAACTGGTAAGATAGCTGTGGGGTAACGTGGAAATTCAGCGTCAATCCCTAAATTCTTATTACGAATTATTTTTACAGTACTTGATAAATCTTTGTGTATTTCATTTTTGAGTGTTATTTAATAACAGTTGTATTTAGTCAAGCAACAACCGCAACACAGCGTTAAATCTACCATTTTTGATGATGAACTTAGAAGTTAGTATAACAATAAACATGGAACGTCATATGGTAAGTTTTTTTATAAAGAATCTTTGTTTACTAAACAACTTTACTGGAAACAGAGGAATTTTCGAGGTCCTCCTAAACATCATTGAAAAATCCGACACTGGTTATATGTGCAATTATAAACCTCAACTAATCTGTGCAAATATTTCGTTGCTGATGTTGATGATGACTAGATGAGTGGTGAAACAAGGACCAAAAAAAAGTAGCTACTTGGTTTATGGTAGCTCCAAAGAGATTGAAGTTTTTTCATTGGCATTGGAAGCAAAGCGTTGCCGCCCTTCCATTTAATTAAAAATACTTCCAGTATGGACGCAGACCACTATATTCTGCCTTTCCTTTCTTGTAGTTGTGACATAGCATAACACCAGTCGGGTAGTATTCGTAGAGGTAGAAGTTCGTATTTCCATTCGTGACCTTAGTCAATAGAGAAGAGGTGACACGAATCGGCCATTGTTTACCACCTCAGAAACATCTGTCACAGCAGGGTAAGTTAGCCGAGGACAAAGTTCTGGATCTTTAACTTTGAAAGAAAATTTTCTGATATATTGTGGTGAGAACCCAGACCGTTGGGACACTAGTCAGAAGTACTGTCGATCGAGCCACTCAAACCGCGCAGTTAAAAGACAAATAGTAAAATTATGGTCATTGTTAAGCTCATACTGTACTTGAGAAATGTCAAAAATGCATCAATTACAGTCCAGATACAACGCGCATTTTTTTAACCAGCATTTGTTAGCGATATTTGCACTTTGGGAATACAAGGTAGATTTGTAGCAAAGCTAGGGAAGTTGGTGAAAAACTGTTTATGAAGAAAAAGATTATATGAAGTATAAACTTAATTGCCACATGTGGAACACTATAAACTCACTAAAAAGAACTGAAAAAATGAAATACCCTTCATTAGCTGTAAGCCTATTCACCGCGAAAGAAATTTAAAATATTACTTGTCACTGTGGAGTTCATATAACATTTATGCATCATGTATTGCAATACATGTCCAGGATTTTGGATGATTTTTTATGATATATTTTATTCGATGACAATATTTCGAAAATGTAGGATCGTAATTTTTCACGGCGTTGAATATTAATATATTTTTTTAATATATTTTTCTCGGGCTTCCAGCCGTGTTAATATATCATATTTACGGGACGTTTCGAAGGCGTCCATCTCTGCCTCCATTCTCAACCAAATGTCAGTGTATAACTGTTTGTTTATTCAGCCGCTGCTACGGAAACGGTGGAAAACAAAAACCAACACAACGCGATTACGTCATCCGCTCTTCTGCTCGTTACCGGCGGGAAACTGTTTCAGCATTTTAATCGCCGGGTTCCAGGCCGCACTGAGTTGATAGCCAGTGTCCCTGTTGACTAATAAATCAGTTAATCTTATTTCTACAGCCTCTGTAATAACGCTGGCCCAAAAATCTTTGACCCGGGCTAAAATGGTTGTTTTTTTCAAATTCAAAAGTGTGACCTTCTTGCACACTATGTTCGGCCACCGCAGATTTTTCTTCTTGCCCAAGACGAACATTTCTGGCATGCTCTACACATCGCTGCACAATGCATCGCTGCGTCTGTCCAATGTAGCCGCGGCCACATTCACATGGTATATAATATACACTAGGGGTTCGTAAACCTAGGTCATCTTTAACGCTGCCGACCAAGTTACTGATTTTAGTGGGTGGTCTATAAATTGTCTTGACTCCGTGTTGTGATAGCAGTCTACCTATTTTGAAACTTAGGGCACCCACAAACGGCAGAAACGCAAGGCCCTTGGTATCACTCTGATCTCTCCATCGATTTTCCTTCTGTTTAAACGCACGAGTAATCTGTCCCTGATTGTAACCATTATTTAAAAAACGTTTTCCGGAGATAGTCCAATTCACCAGCCAGGCTATGTTTGTCACAAATCCTTTGTGCTCTGTGTACCAAGGTAGTTAATACAGAGTTTCGTTGTGCCGGATGATGACAGCTGTTGGCATTTAAATATAAGTCGGTATGGGTAGGCTTCCGATACACAGTGTGTCCCAGCGAACCATCAGCACGTTTAATAACAAGCACATCAAGAAACGGCAGGCAACCGTCCTCCTCCAATTCCATTGTGAACTGAATATTTTCATGGATTGAATTGAGATGCGCAAGGAATTGGTCAAGACTGTTTCTGCCATGGGGCCAATCACAAAGGTATAATCGACATACCTATAAAAACACTTCGGCTGGAGTTGTGCGTGGTTTAGTGCCTCCTCTTCAAAAAATTCCATGAAGAAATCAGCAATGACAGGAGACAACGGCGAACCCATTGCTACACCGTCCACTTGTTCGTAATATTCTCCTTCAAACTTAAAATAAGTGGTTGTCAACACATGGTGGAAAATATCAATCATTTTTTGATCAAAATACCTCCTTAACAGATCTAAGGAGTCGACCAAGGGAACACGAGTAAAAAGAGAGACCACATCGAAGCTCACCATTAAATCACCAGGATCTAACTTCATGTTCTCTAAGATTTCCACAAACTCACTGGAATTTCGAATACTGCGATGAGCCTTCCCTTGTACTTACAATAGGTCGCATAGGTACTCCTACTTTATGTACTTTCGGTAGACCGTACAACCTGGGAGGAACAGGAGCACGGGGTTGGAGTCGTCTTTTCACATCTTCTGGTAGTTCTAAGGAGCGGATCAGCTTCGTAGTCAAGTTGGTTAGCTTAGATGTAGGGTCACGGTTAATCTTCCTGTATGCTTGGTCCTCCAAAAGCTGCATAATTTTACTATGATAGTCCATCTTGCTTAAAACCACCGTGCAGTTACCCTTGTCTGCCGGAAGAATGACAATATTTTCGTCTTTCTTCAACTCACGAAGTGCACGACTCTCTTCACTTGAGATGTTTGATTTAGGCGGATTTGAGCGGATTTCAACGAAATTTTCCACGAAGCCACATGTTTCAGCGCGAACTATTGTTAACCTATCAGACAGAGAACTTGATCCATATACGTCATCTGTTTTATCGAAGGGCCTCAATTTTGCTCCGGTACCTAAATCTGTGCCTTATCGGGAGATTATCAGTGGTGTTGAAATTGCGGTTCGCACGCTACCTGCGGAAGAAGCGGAGGAGATAAGGCGTGAAACATGTCGGGTGCTTTGTAAAGGTACATAAAGTAGGAGTACCTATGCGACCTATTGTAAGTACAATTGATAGCCCTACGTACTTTTTGGCTAAATACTTCAAAGATATTCTCAACCCATTCGTAGGGAAGGCTCATCGCAGTATTCGAAATTCCAGTGAGTTTGTGGAAATCTTAGAGAACATGAAGTTAGATCCTGGTGATTTAATGGTGAGCTTCGATGTGGTCTCTCTTTTTACTCGTGTTCCCTTGGTCGACTCCTTAGATCTGTTAAGGAGGTATTTTGATCAAAAAATGATTGATATTTTCCACCATGTGTTGACAACCACTTATTTTAAGTTTGAAGGAGAATATTACGAACAAGTGGACGGTGTAGCAATGGGTTCGCCGTTGTCTCCTGTCATTGCTGATTTCTTCATGGAATTTTTTGAAGAGGAGGCACTAAACCACGCACCACTCCAGCCGAAGTGTTTTTATAGGTATGTCGATTATACCTTTGTGATTGGCCCCATGGCAGAAACAGTCTTGACCAATTCCTTGCGCATCTCAATTCAATCCATGAAAATATTCAGTTCACAATGGAATTGGAGGAGGACGGTTGCCTGCCGTTTCTTGATGTGCTTGTTATTAAACGTGCTGATGGTTCGCTGGGACACACTGTGTATCGGAAGCCTACCCATACCGACTTATATTTAAATGCCAACAGCTGTCATCATCCGGCACAACGAAACTCTGTATTAACTACCTTGGTACACAGAGCACAAAGGATTTGTGACAAACATAGCCTGGCTGGTGAATTGGACTATCTCCGGAAAACGTTTTTAAATAATGGTTACAATCAGGGACAGATTACTCGTGCGTTTAAACAGAAGGAAAATCGACGGAGAGATCAGAGTGATACCAAGGGCCTTGCGTTTCTGCCGTTTGTGGGTGCCCTAAGTTTCAAAATAGGTAGACTGCTATCACAACACGGAGTCAAGACAATTTATAGACCACCCACTAAAATCAGTAACTTGGTCGGCAGCGTTAAAGATGACCTAGGTTTACGAACCCCTGGTGTATATTATATACCATGTGAATGTGGCCGCGGCTACATTGGACAGACGCAGCGATGCATTGTGCAGCGATGTGTAGAGCATGCCAGAAATGTTCGTCTTGGGCAAGAAGAAAAATCTGCGGTGGCCGAACATAGTGTACAAGAAGGTCACACTTTTGAATTTGAAAAAACAACCATTTTAGCCCGGGTCAAAGATTTTTGGGCCAGCGTTATTACAGAGGCTGTAGAAATAAGATTAACTGATTTATTAGTCAACAGGGACACTGGCTATCAACTCAGTGCGGCCTGGAACCCGGCGATTAAAATGCTGAAACAGTTTCGCGCCGGTAACGAGCAGAAGAGCGGATGACGTAATCGCGTTGTGTTGGTTTTTGTTTTCCACCGTTTCCGTAGCAGCGGCTGAATAAACAAACAGTTATACACTGACATTTGGTTGAGAATGGAGGCAGAGATGGACGCCTTCGAAATGTCCCGCAAATATGATATATTAACACGGCTGGAAGCCCGAGAAAAATATATTAATATTTCAAAATGTTATGGAGGGAACAATGAATGTTAAAATGTGGTGTTTTGACTGAATATGACTTGTACGTTATCTTTGATCCATTTTAAATCACTTTAATCTGAGACAATATTATCTATGAATAAAACTTCTTGATTTATTCAAACACGAGTTGAACTCATTGCAGTTTGTTGCTGTTTGCTGTTTTGACTTGGTAGATATGAGGGAGGGGAGCTGTCAGCTGTCACTGACAGAAGCCGTGTACTCTAGAGAACACACACACGCGCTGGTGAGGTGAGCATGTTCAACACGAACAATGCAAACAGCAAACATTGCCTTGTCAAGCGGCAAACTGCGTGGTGAGGTGCATAACGCAATTAATTTGCTGCAACGTGAAGTTAATTAACATTACTGGTATATTTATCGGTGGGATGTAGTTTTTTTACTTCTGATTAACTTTTTTCGTTCACTAAATCACAAGAATTTATACTGAAGTAACTCGGCTACTATAAAGACTATCCAATATAATTAAACGATAAATAGCGAGCAATTATCTCCGCAATGCGGATGTGAATCGCTTTTGCTTACTTAATGGTGTTACATCAGATCTTTTTTAAATTTATTAATATTATTATTTGCATGCGGCATACGGTAGCCGTACACTAATTTTCCTGTATATCTGGACTCATTAATGCGCTTTCTTTTTCTCTACCGTGCGGGGAAATAGGCGTTGAGGCCAACCAGGACCACGCTAAGCCTTCTTGAAATTGGCAGCGAGTTTCATTTTTTTTTTTTTGGGTCCATAAGTCCTTCATTCATTTTGAATTGTCCTGCTTGCATTCTTCTGTCCACGGAGCACCCCGTCTTCTTTTGGAGTGTTCGTCTTGGTTTGTCCCATGTGTCACTAACTTCTTTCGAAAAAAATCTCTATAGAAAACATTTTCGGGTTTTAATCCAAACAAATAAAAGTTTTCTTAGATGTTTACAAACCCGGGGCTTTACATTTATTGGTTTTGAATCAAATAAATTTAAGATTTTTTAATCAGTCTGTTTTCCTCCATTCATTTGAGGTGGCCATGGAATCGTGCCCGTATTTTGCGGATTGTATCAGTGATTTTCTCTATTTTGCTGTAGACTTCTTTGTGGATGTATTTTGACTGACGCTGTTCTTGAAGTTGGAACCCAGAAATCATCTAATAATTATTTGCTCTTATTTCCTCAATTCTCCAATGAGTCCTTTATCACCACTCATAATCAAGGTTTATACTGCGTGCAAAACTACCGGTTTCAGAACTGTTTCATCATGACGTCTCTTAGTATTTTCTGAAACATTTTTTTTTTTTGTGCCAGATCAGTCGCAAAATTTGGCAGGCCATATCAATATTGTGTGTCTTTTCCCGGATAGCTTCTTTGCCCATTCCAATATTCGTGATGATCTATCATGTATATCTGAATTTTTCCAGTCGATTAATGTCTCCGTATTTGGTTTGAAGTTTTGAGGAAGCATCCTTGATGTTAGTCATTACTCCCGTTTTTGCAAAGGGTGCCTTTAAATCGGTTTGACCGGCGATTTCTTTGAGTAAATCAATTTGGATCATAAATTCTAAAGTCATTTGATAAGATAAGATTCAAAATAAATAAATAAAGATAGTGGTATTGTAAGCAAAGGCTAGAGTGTCTATTATGATACTTTTAGTTATAGTTCCATTTTCAATGGACTGTAGTCAGTTTTCTTTTACTTTGATAGCCAGGTCCAAACGGTCTTTTCGAAAACGCAGTTATAAAGTTGTGGAGACAGATCGTCACCTAACTTGCAACTAGCCGAAAAGTTCTGTATTCCCAGTGTTGTAGCAAAGTCTTTAGATTTTTCTGTAAACAAAGGTCTATCTATGCGAATGTTTTTGTCGAGGGTTTGTTTTATACTTTTTACAAGGCTCTTTTCAATGTTGGGAAATTGGGAAAGTCGACTCCACATATTTCCGTGTCGCTCAGAGCACTTAGACTTTATAGAATCTTTTGATTTTACAATTTTTTAAAAGGTGGATTCTGGTAAACCTAACTCACTCTGTATTACATTTCACGATTTCCCGATCTCGAACGAACTTAAGAATGGGTCATAAATAGCAATTGATAAATACGCTCGACTGTCGCTTATAGAGATAAAGACAAGTGGCAGTTTCATTTATAGTGGTCCACGATGGAAAAACGACTTTCTCTTATAGAGGTTTCTGTTTATCACTTATAGAGGTTTTAGAGGTTAATATTATGGCACCTGACAATTATTCTCCCATGTAGAGTTTTTCTCGCTTATCTAATTCACCCTCACCCAAGTTTCTCTATATTTTACTTGTAACAACAAGTGTTTTTAAGCTATATAAATTTCTGAAATCTGTTCTATAAAGGGTAAGATTAAAATGCAACGCAGTGAAATACTTCATTCTTACATAATTTTTCTTAATTATGAGACAATATGTGAACTATCAGCACAAGACTAAACTTTCAATTTTTTAGAACGTGAACTTTGTTGGATATTTTGACGTTCCGGAATTCTGCTGTGCAAAAATCAGCGTTTCATTCTTTCCCAGCACAGTCTCGTCAATTTTGGGCAAAATAGAGCTATTTGTTTAGGTAAATCCAATGTCCATTGCAGATGTTATTTGTGTTATGGATTGGTTACCAGAAATATGTAATGGATCGATGTAAAACCTTAAATATACGACTCACAGATTGTCGACAGACGCTTAACTCATGGAGCAATGCTGCGACGTGACATCATACGCTCTTATTAGTCACATGAGTTTCCTGCGGTTTTATTTGATTAAAATAGTATTTTTTAAACTATTATTAAACATCTAAAGTTGATTTTAAGGATCCTTACAACGTACGAGTGGTGGTCAGAAACTAAGGTTACAAAGTCTGCATCGAAACGTGTATATTTTATTTCATACAACCAGTACAACCAACTGACATGGTATCCATATCAGTCTACGTAGTTTGCTTCGTGGAATGAGTTTGAATATTCCTTCCTGGTAAAAATTCCATTCTTGCGTCGTCAGTCATGCTGTCGCCAATTGTTTCACCTACTCGTCTGAAGCGAAACGGTGGCCTCCACTTTTCCTTCAAGTGAAGAAATAGATGATAGTCACTTGGAGACAAGTCCGGGCTGTGGGAAGGATGATGATGCCGTGCTGCATCGGCCACTGTGATCCCCTTTGTGACGTTTTCTCTTCCCGCTGTAAGCTTTCCACACCATTCTGCGATATGCTGCCAAGACATTACAATCTCTCCGTAAGTATGTACCAGCTGCCGGTGAATTTCAGCCGCGGTTACATATTTTGCCCACAGAAATCAAATAACTGAGCGGATCTCTTCAAGAGACCAGTTTTCCAAACGAGTCGCTAATTAGCGCTGCAGGTGACGGGTGACTGTAACTCCACACAGTTACCGCGTGCGTCAGAGCAAGTTGTTGCTCTCTTTCTTTGATCGAGCTGCTGTCGGCGAAGGTTTTTGTCTATTGACATTTCTTTCAAACATTACAATGGATGTTCTTTAGTGCTCATACTAGAAAAACCGACGTCCACCTGAATGAGTGGTTGAGAGTAATAACTGGCACCCTAAAATCCACCCCAGTCCCCTGGTTACAACTAATCAGCAAAATACCGCCTCCAGAGATAAGACGCCAAGAAGTAACGGCACGTGAATGGATAAAACTACACCATCCTGATCATCCCCAGGATCTCCCAATCCACTAGGTCCTAAATGACTTACCCCCACTCGTCTTCAATCCAGAAATCCGGTATTGCAAGATGTAGTTGGCATTGATGGCACGGAAAAATGGTGACAAAGCTGGAACTCCGCATCTGTAAAAAATCAAGAAATTAAAGATCCCACAACTGGACTTCGAGGATTCCATCTAAATAGAGACCAGTGGGTCAAACTAAATCGCCTAAGAACAGGCCATGTGAAATGAAACGCCATGTTGTATAAGTGGGGTCTTCAGGATTCTCCTGCATGTGACTGCGGTACTCCTTCCCAGAGTGTGAAACGTATTAACAGGGAATGCCCTCTACGGAAGTATGATGGACCATTTGAAGATGTTTTTGGAGCTACAAGTTCCTTCATAGAATGGCTGCAAGAACTGGATATCAACTTGTGAACGCTACCAACGTTCTTGTCATTGTATATATTTATATGTATTGTATTAGTTGCTTAGCCATACAACAAATAAATAAATAAATATGGATGTCCTTTGCTTTCGGTGTGTCTTTTCAGTTGCTCTACTTTGTTTTAATTTGTGGTTGTCTTAGTCATTTCGACACTGCAGGTTTGGCAGGAAAGGTGATTAATGAGTTTGGTTAGCAACTCGACAACTGTAGTCAGCTTGGAACACACCTCGTATACCCTGTCGTGCCCACAGAAGTAAATGGGGCAGTCGACGTGGCCAGGTCGTTGGCTCTGAGTTGTTCCTAGACGGATTCTGGTTGGTTGCCTCGTATCTTGACGAGTCTGGACGATGTTGGCGGTCGACTGTGTCATGCCAGTTATAGTGGTGGGCGTGGTGATTTGTCCGATGGTTGGATGACTTGGCTTGCATGCGCGGACATCCAAGTCTTGATGCTTGGCGGTAGATCCGGTGTAGTATCGCGTCTTTTCCCTGTTGGTGGTTCGAAGCCGCTTCACCTCTGGACACCCCCGAAAACAGGTGGCATGGGGCACGCCGCAATTGCAGCAGGTGGCCTCGTGCTTAAGTCTTCGACACTCTTGTTTCAGATTACCACCCCCGAAGCGGACGCACCTCAGCTTGGCGGTGCATTGACGTGCGTAGTGGTGAAATCTTTGGCACCTATAGCATTGGATTGGTCCTGGCGAAGGTTTCTTGGCTTCGATATTTCTTGATTTGTTGGCTGAGGGTAGAAGTTACTTGAAAGCTACCTTCCGGTTCTTGAAGCTTGCTGCTTATTGTTTTTAGGTCCGACAAGCAGGATGCGATGACGGCCAGGCTAGCAGGGGCAACATAGTGTCCTGTTGCAGCAGGCATATCAGGCATACTCAGTTGTGTGGGAATGCAATAAGCAATGGTGGTACAGGCAGGCCCCTCTTATAGGCCGGACACATGCACCTTCATCGGAATACCTCGTTTCGACGAGTCTGAAGCCTCATTAACCAGACAAACAGGAATAATTACTGGCTCAGATGGGACATCAGTATGTTTCTGTCGGGTAACAGGATTGTTGAGATGTACTGACCCTTCATCCTTGAGAGGGTAGACGGCGTTCATCTACTTCTCAATAAGTACAGAAGGTTCTGGGACCACACCCGTGGCCTACCCGGAGAGCGGTGCTGCTGGCCAGATCGTGGGCGGACTCTGCTTTGCCTCCGCGATCATTCTGTCCAGAGCAACCAGGCGAGAAATTACCTTCTTGGATGCTTTTACACACGTCTTGAGCGGCATGCTTCCGGACCAACAGCATTTTTTAGAATTGCTGTACACTATTAGTTTATCTATAACGGACGTCACTCCAGGAATATCAGTTTACAACCTTAATTTCTGATCACGACTCGTACTCTATAATTTTAAATGAAAGTTTCATTCTTTAATGTCTAGTAGGCCCTACTCTATAGGAGGAATTCGTCCATGGTTCAATCGGAGCATTCGCCTGGAGCGATTTCGGAAAACCATACTAAATAGAAATTTAGACCGCTAAACAGGAATTTTATCCCCCGTTCTCCTGAGTGCCAGACACCAACCAGCATTAGCGTTCAAACACCTGGCTTGGTTTCTACAGTTTATAACCAGATTTATCTTGTACCATTTTGCACAAAGCAGCAACAAAGATGGTATGTCATAATCACAGGACTAATTACAAAGGAGAGGTTGACATTTGGTTGGAAATGCTAATATAGTCTCTCCCAAACCCTTACACCCCTGATCTACCATAAGTCATATTAATATGTTTCATGTGGAAATAAGCAAGCTACTAGAGTTAAAGATATTACGAAAGGTGTAGAAAACTCTGTTTTGGACACAAAAAAGTTGATACAGAGAGAAATACATCGCTTCTAAAACGGATTCATACAGCTCCAAGCGGAAATCTACAGATAAAATAAACAGTTACAATTTTTAACTGTGTGCAGATATCTAATCAAAACAATTCAGTTTCACTGTTTGTTAGCTTCGGGAACAATTGCTGCAGTTTAACGAATCTCGGACGATCAACCGGTAAATTCACTTCCCAACCGAAGCCAAAACAACAGATTTGTAATCACAATATTCACGCTCCGTGAATGTGCGCTGCGGCTGCACGTGGTATTCGCATGCTGGTCATCACGGCGACACAACCTCCATTTGGAAACAAATTGAATTTCACTCGCTCTGTTCATAGTCACTGTGTTCGTAATTTAGACACGACAAAATTTGCAATTTCCAACAGCTACCCGAACAGTCCTTCATGCATTTGGAAAGACCGCAAATGTTTAATAAATACGGATTTAAAAAGTGTGTATTTCGTAGGACACTCGACAGACGCGTAAAAATCGTGTGCCTTTCTTTTTTCGCGAATACCCGATTGTATTGTACGTAACTCTCTTCCTAAGATTTAACTGCCTCGTTGCTAAAGTCGTGTGATTCTGTCCATGGTGCAATGATTGGCTATCACCATGAAAAATAAATGTGTAGTGTTCTGATTGTTTGAAATTTTAGTTCCTATAAAAGTAGAACGTAAACAATTAATAAAAAAATAATCTCCATATACAATTTTGTTTCCGCCAAAAAATTCGTTTAGTTACAAAATATTGGAGCACCATTGTCCTGTAATAGAGTAGTCTTTGGTTTAAATCGTATTTAAAACAACGTGTATACTTGACAAGGTTATAAGGAATACTTTGAAGTGGTGTTGCACCAGAAAAAATTGTAATTCACTACCTTTCCTAATGTAATGAACTAGATCTAGAGCTGGTGATAGACAGCAGTGGAAACATATTGATCCTTGTCTGTGACGGTAGCTTACATTTGAACAACGCATTGTTCGAAATCATTAAACTATAAAGAAAATAATTTGCAGGTACAATGTAAATACAGTAGATTATTATTCCAAGTAAAAGCACAATAAATTTAAATTGTAAAAAAGGACAGCTATAATTTGTTACCTCGGTTGGAAGGAATTAGTTAACGGAGTTTTGCAAAACTACAGTTAAAAACCAACAATTTTTTTAAAAAACTTAATATTCTTACAATATATATATATATACTCTCATATGCTTTGTCATAGAACATTTTATCCTTTTTAATCTAATTCACAGGCACACAATTTCAGTACAAGAAACAGATAAAACTCGCACAAAAGACAAACATCTATGTCGTTAGTACAGAGAGGAGTTAATTTTTCCGGGATACATCTGTTTAATAAACTTCCCAAGAGTATAAAACAGTTTGCAGATAATAAACATATATTCAAAGAAAAACTGAGAGATTATCTTATTGGCAACTCCGTCTACTCCATTCAAGAATTTGAACAAAATAATTAATTGCATTCAATATGATCTTTTGCAAAACTCAGTTGAAAAAAGTAATGTTTATTTTTATTCTCTTTATTTGTCTTTGTAACATATAATTGTTTTCACTATGATTATGACTCGTATGTATGTGTATTAACTATGACATGTTTCAGATCCCAGAGCAGGGATCCATGAAACAAGATTGGTAAATAAATAAATTACGTAAATAATTTAATATGGAACTAATGCATCAACTAAAAAACTTAAAAACTAATATTTAATTAAGAATAATATTCAGCATAGGAATAAAAATACAGTGTATTTGGCGTTTTCTTGTCAATCATTTGACGTCGTCGTCTTCAGGGTAAGTTCTTCACAAGGTAATAAAGTTACAACATCCACGATTTATTTTGCTGATCAGCCCACGAACATCGTGTAGTAGTTTGTGTACAATGCTTGGTATGCTTAAAACGACAGCACATTTTCCTTACCGTCATTTCAGTATTAGAAATTCAATCTCACTGCTATAACACTGGCAACAGAAATAAGGTGGATGTATATTACGAGTCAGTATCAACTGTATAGATACCAGTCTGTGCACTCAGTCGATTCATCTTCAGAACCATAAGAATAGTCCATACTGAGAGAGTTGGTTTTAGAACCCGCTCTTTCTGTTAAAATACTCTTGTTTTTGGAACTGGAAACTGAAGAGAAATAAGAAAACAAAGTAATTTTTAAATAAAAAATTGTGGTGGTGACAAATTTATAAGATACGGGTTTTGTAAAAAACGTACAAAGGTCAAGGGAAGACAACGTGAAACCACCCCATTCGAAATCCTCTGCCAGTTACTCTGGAGGGATAACTTTGAGTTGCTTAAGAAATAATCTTCAATCGTTATTGGCTTTAACAATCATCTTCTGATGACTAAGCACAGATGACGACTAAAAATAGTTTAGAACGAATAGTTTAGAGTGATATCAAAAACAAAAGCGGCAAAATAGATACTTCACATTTATACATTTGATTAAATAGTGGCATACTTTTAGTTCTATTTGCAGGTTTTTTTAATAATACAATAAGTACAAATAACATTTTTTGTCACTAATAACTAATATATTAGGATTGCAGGTTATTATGGATATGCTGTTGCTAGACAAACCTTTTGTTTCAGATATTCGATTAAAAATAAAATTATCACTAATTTTAATTACTGTCATTTAAAAACATAATGATGAATTTGATTTATTGAATTCAAAAAGATTGTATTGGTGTATTGGTATTTTGAATTCTCATATGACATTTTTAACCCAGATTTCCTGGAAAAAATTATTCTCAACCACCTCAGCAAATCACAATTTCTTTTTGACAGTGTTTATGACATATATTAAAACAGATTACGTTAATTTGGTATTGGGTACTGTTTAGCATATAAGTTTATCTCAGGTTTTCAGGATTATTTGAAAACTGTGAAAAAGTCTAACCAAATATATTACTTATTTTTATATTAATATAGTTTTAAAAACTGAAACTTAGGAGCCGGACTTTTAGCCTGGTTCACTTTCTACCTTTTCAGTCAGATTCCACCATACCGCTATCGAGATTCAATTTACGTAGAAAATTCGTAAGGAGCTGACATTAATGCACTCCGCTTCAATGGATTCTTACTCAAACGCGTCCGTAATTTGCTAAACTACTGCAATTCCTCTCGGCTCCATGCAATCACTCGTCATACCTTCACATTACAACCAGTCACATATGGGAATGAAACATGCGTGTCATGAGATGCTAGTGAGACAATAGAAGGGTACATCTTCAGTGATAACTTATATTATTTTAGTAATAAATCTGGCCTGTCGTTTGCGTCTTTTCTGTTAGAGGGATTTGGATCGAATCTCTATTCTGAATATGTTAAATATTTCTTGGCTGAAGTCAAGATAGCAGTGCGTAGTGAGGGGCTGAGGGCAGAAAATGAACAATAACAAGCAGTAGTTTTTTCAGCCAACTGTAAAAATATTATTATCTAAGAACAGTTAATAACCATTTCTCATTCAATGTCGTTTTCAGCGTTTGGCACAAAGATATCTGTAATCCTTATTGAGCATGCATACGTGCAGAACAATTTTATGTACTTTATAGTATATCACAGTGAATAAACTACTCAAGCTACTTGGCATTATCAGTACATGTATGAGATTGAACTAGCTGGAATTTTGTTTTTAACACAGGCTTTCTAAAATATTGAATTTCTTCTCCCAGAGTAATTTATTCACGTCTTTACACGGCATTTTCGTAAGAGACGAAAAGCATTAGCGCACGATTATCAGTATGATAAGATCTCTTGATGTTTATTACTTACCTTACTTACTGATTAAACGTATTGTATTCGCAGAATGTAGTACTTTTGTTTCTACCAATCGGCAGAATAAATTGTGAATGAACGATAATAATACTTACTCATATATATCAAATTAATAACGAAGTTATTAATAATGTAGCTTTGGTGTCCAGCGAAAATTAATAATTCAGCTTTCGGTATTAGCGGTAATCGGAGTGGGTGGGGGCTAAATACATAAACCAAACAGTAAATTAATGTGGAACTGATGGACAGCAAGTTCTCAACGCTGCTATTATTCCGATATATTTGGGCGCAAACAACGCTCTAATATTTTAATGCATTTAATTTTAAGTTGATAATAAGATAATTAAATGTTGAAATGATAGTTATTTTTTCAAAATAAATTTTCATACAACTATTGTCCTTTAATAGGTACCACTATTTGTGTTTTGGTTATCCATGTTAAAATCAATCTAAAAGAATGACCTCGTTAGCACCATAAAGAAAAAGAACAATTGTGTGTTTTTTTAATGGTTTGATGGCATTATCTGTAGAATAATGGAATGCAGAGCGTGAGACTCTCATGGTTTACAATCCACCGACATTGCTAGTACTGTCACTAAGACATTTTCTTATCTAAACAACAGAATTCACAAACACCAGGACACAGCAAAAATTGAATCAACTTCACAAGAAACTTCCAGGCGCAAAGCATTTCTCGTTAGTGTACTATGTGTTCTAATTAACTTTCTAAATAGTAAGAAGTTTATTCTGATAATTTTTAATTTTCCTATAATCTTTCCACATAACCATCAACCAGTGACACGTTTTACTTCTGAGGTAAATATAGTAAATGATTGTTAATTGTGGATTGAGCAGTCTGGTGGCTCCGTGGTTAAGGCTTCTGACTGGATATTGAAAGTTCGCCGGTTCGAATCCCGGTCTCAACAAAAATTCCCTAAATAATAAAATGAAGAAGAAATTTCTTCGTTCTTCTGGGTCACTCAATTTATTCCATTTTTAGTAAGCTGTCTGGATGCAGACCTTATTCTCGAACTATGATTGGTGTCATCCTCACTGTGTCAAGTAATAATTGTTCTCTTTTTCGATAGATTCTAAAACGTCTTTCTGCTTCTCTTTTGTTGCAGTTACTTTCAAAACAAACCATGTATAATGTCTGTATAAAACAGCAATCAATTTTCGAGAGTAAATACACTTTGCCAAACGCAGATATCATTTACACGCTATGAATATGCTGATTATATCAGAAGGAAATAATACCAATAGTTTAAAACATTTAGTTATAAGCAATATTATACATCTTATTACCTCAAGTTCCACACCGCGTTTACGTATTTCTTTACCACTGAATTTAACGTTTGGTTAATAAAAACAGCAAAAAACAAAACAAATGGCCTCAAAATGTAATTACAGGAATGAAAAAAATAGACTGGAACAAGAATCAGCATTTCGTTTAGTTTTAATGATTCTGCATTTTAATGAAATCCCTTGTGCCCGGAGACTGGACGTTAACTCAATGGCTCGGCAACCTTTGGTGAGCGACGAAGCCAGAAGTGTTAATTACACCGGCTGCCACCACAGCGCTGCTTGTATAACCGAGAAGTTTCAAATAAATAGCTTAATTTGATTTAATCCTATTATATAAAACGCTAACGTGGCGTCTGCGTGCGTCGTCTATAGCTGCTTCACCTATTGGCTAAAGAACGGCCAATCATCAACCACCATATCCTATTATATAAAACGCTAACGTGGCGTCTGCGTGCGTCGTCTATAGCTGCTTCACCTATTGGCTAAAGAACGGCCAATCATCAACCACCATATTACATTCGTACCACCATCTTGCTTTTCGTTTATTTACAGCTAGATGCAGAAATTTACATAAGGAGAAGAAGATTCAATATTTACCCTATTTTATCAGTTAGACGCAGAAATTCATGTAAGGAGAAGGGGATTCAATATTGACGCTATCTGTATCAGTTATCAAAACTAGGTTAAACCATAACCTAAGAATTTTTTTTTGCAGACGATAAGGCACAATGAAGTTTATTAAAAACTAAGAGAAACGTACGTAATCGCGCAATGTATCAGTCAAATAAATAACAGTTATCCGTTTTCGAAATTATAAAAATGCATTTATTTAAATAAAATATAACCAAATATTCTGATAATCTAACCAGAATAAGGTACTCATATCACGAAAGATATAACTAAAAATGATTTCAATTTATAATTCGCAATTCAACAAAGATATTCTTGCAGCCAAATAGCGGCGAGCAGAGATAGAAAATTAATGCGAGGCAATCATACGTTACTAAGCTCTGTTACTAGGTTACAGTTGGTACGTTCGTTTAAATTTACACGTTGCTTTTTGTTTATTTATGACAACTAGATGCAAAAATTGATGCAAGGAGAAGAGTATTCCATGTTTGCGTTATTTTATCTGTACCAGTTATAAGAACGAGGTTAAAACATAACCTAAGAATCTTTTTGGCAGATGATAAACAATGAAGTTAATTAAAAACTCTAAGAAAGTTTACACCATATTTACGAATCATGAAATGTATCACCGAGATAAATGACCGTTATCCGTTTTTGATATTATACTTTCCGTCATTAAAGTAAAATGTATTTATTTAAATAAATCATAGTCAAATACTCCGATAATCTAACCACAGTATGGTACTCATATCACGATGATTTAATTAAAAATGGTCGATATTCGCTTTTTCATGCAATCTTTTCCAGAATAAATTCAAACTACCACCATAGGTGCTGCCTGTCGTTATTCATATGAGGGTAATAAAAGCTATGATTTTCGAATGCAATGTTAATGTAGATTGGGGCTAAGTTGACCTGAATCGCAACTGACACATTTTGTTACAGCATAATTCGCTCTGAAATGAGTTTTACAAACCATTTAAACTGTTTTCATAAGCGCCATGTTACTGGAAGTATTATTTATTACGGGGGAAAGAAGTTTCATATTTATCGTGCTGAATTGTGCCTGGACCAGGAATAAAACTGATATTACATTGACAGCAAAAGTTTTTGTGGGATTCCTAATTTGTTTTCAATTTTATTGGTTCTATACTTCCATCGTCAATAATTCAGTTGAAATATATAGAACATTACAAAATCCAGGCCATTAGCATTATGTAATAACAATTCCATATAATTAACCAACTAAAAAAAATGAACTGCCAGGATATTGCATTCAAACCGTCACTTTTGACGGGCTCGAAGCTAGTTTACACCTATTGGTAAACGGGAAGAGTATCTGCGATGCCAGCTAAAAGGCAATTCCCTGATAACTGCACATGGATATGAAAGGCACAGATAAAAAATTACAATGCCAGGCAGAGGTATATGAGAAGTTCGATTAAATTTACCTATTACCATTTGCTTATTTACGATGATTAAATACATAAATTGATGTAAGGAGAAGAACATCTACTATCTGTAGTAGTTACTAAAACTAGGTCACAACTTGCTCTAAAAATTTTTTGACAGAATATGAGAAACAATAAATTTCATTATTAATTCAGAGAATATTTACACGAAACTCAAGGAATCATGAAATATATCAGACAAATAAATAATCGTTATTCGTTTTTGAAATTTTGCTTTCCTCAGAAAAGTCTTCATAATAATAAAAATTTCCTTCATTTTTGGCGGGATTTGTGGAAGTAATTTCAAGTAGTATCAAAACGGAAGGCATATATATATATATTGCCAGAGAGAGATGCGATGTTCATTTGATCACTACGAGTCTGCTTTAATCATTGTGCAGAGCAGGAATTTACTTTGTGGAAAAGAATTTATTTTTACGACAAATAATGAGGAGGCTACATTCCGGCATGCACTTAAAAATATTTCACTAGCCACGCTTAGCCTTTTGCTTACTGGTTATAATGAAGAAGATGGTTGTGCAGAACACTGGACAACTGAATAGAAAAGTTACGTTATTGGATAATGGAACAGTGGCCAAGGAAGAAAATTAGAATGAATTGCAGAAGCAACTGCATTAGTTGAAGAGGTTAATGCTATGATATTCTATAAAGTTCTCTGTACAAAAGTAGTAATAACAACAAGGAAAAAGAATAGACTGGACAGTGGCGTAACAAAGGAGACCAGTTAAAGAGATTTAAATGTTAAAATTTGAGACGTCTCAGTAGCAATTTCTCTGAGCACCTACTTTTACATTTCACGAATATTTAACTTAGATTCCTTCAGTTATTGATGCTTTAAGAACTTAGATTCTCACATTTAAGAAAATGAAGCTAATGGAATGGGAACACAATGGATTCTTTAAAGTGTTAGAGGACCTATACAGAGCAGGTGTAGTCCTAAAAAATTGAATTAATTTTTATCAAAAATATCTGTATCTATATCAATATTTGGCTCAGAAACACGGATGGTGAAGGATAAGGGCGAAAGTAGAATGAAGAAAGTGTTCAAAAGTACAGACGGATTCAGGAATTTGAGAGTCAGGGACATGGCGAAAGAGGAAAGAAAGCGAAGGGTACAATAGCTGGACAAATAGAAGGAATGGGAGAGGACAAAATATTAGGGAAATTGTTAAACATGCACTTGAAACAAAGGTGAAATAGAAATTCAAAGAGAGACGATTGGTTAAAAGCAGTTAACTATAATCTACACATATAGAGTGTGGCTAAGAACCAGCCTCCAACTGTTAATTCATCATTATTATCATCTACATATGCTTAGAAAATATATTTTACAGCTCATTATTTATTGGAATATAGCATTGGAAACAAAATTGTAGTTCCTGTTCTCAACTAATTGAAACTTTGGCTGATGATAAGTCTAAATAGAGGAATGCGTCCTCTCGTAATGAAACACATTTTCCAGCAGATCTGCTACCCACGAGTCTCTCAACATATTACACAAAAATGTCTGCTCAGCCATGAATTTATTGGGAGACAAGCATGAAAAGCTTACTATACAGCTGACGGCGTGTTTCACACTGCTAGATACAGTCGCACACGATACAATGTCAGCACAATCTTGGCGATATTGTACATTTTCTGTTGTAAACGTAGCTCCAAATATTAACATAACAGAAACATCATAAATAATCTTGAATAAAACTTCATTCAGTAGATGAATCATGAAATAGTGGTTTCCTAAAGGTCCTCTACACCCACCTGTAAATGAAAAAATCTACACATCATTTTGTAAGCATTATACTTTCGCTGTAAATCATTAGAATAATATTTCCTCTTTCAGCCACATTTGTCTTTTTGGAATTTAGAACGCTTTTCTGTTGCTCTAACATTCATTATTTATATATAATGCTAGAACACAGTTGTTTCTAACTTAAAGACACGATACGACCGTATATAAACTGCAAGTGAAGTGAAATTGATAGACAATCGTCTTTTTGACAAATTAAGTGGAAATTCACTCGTCAAGTTCAGAGCGAATGTTGTTCTTTTGCTTATTTTTAATGATTCAACCACTTCTAACGAATAAGTATTTTGTGGTTTACTTTTATCATGGACTAGCAGAGTTCTCGGAGTTGACCGCTCTAGATGGCGCATTGATTTACCCAATCACTTTTTTTATTCCCGCAATGAGAAACGTATAATTCCGCCATCCATTTCAGGAATTAAAGAAAATCTAGATTCACCAGCACCCTACCAAAAAAGGAGTGGGTTGAAGTTGACTTACAAGTACATTATTTTTATAATATCTTGGTTCTCCGGGTGGAGCCGCGTCGATTTGTTAAAACCTAACGTTTCTGCCATCTTGCTGTGGCTTTCATCAGAGGACTGCTTGTAAGTTTGCCGCTATCGCCTTATATAGCAGGAGCGCTAGCCGCCGCGGTGACGTCACCGCGCCCAGTGTAGGCGGTAGGATGGGGCCGTTCGACTTCGGTTTTTCTGAGCAAGTATGACCAAATATGGTCAAGTTGTAAACCATTGTCGGCATTAATGTTGTTGGGCTGTTTTTGAATTTCTAGCGCTTCTCTTATGCGCCTAGGCCACCATCTGCTTTCAGTGGCTATAACGCTTGTCTTATCGAATAAAATTGAATGGCCGCTATCGGCTGAATGTAAAACTACAGCGGACTTGCTTGCGTCATTATTTTTAAAATGCCTGATGTGTTCATTGAGCCTCTCCTTAACAGTGCGTCCGGTTTCCCCAATGTAAACCTTGCCGCAGCTACAAGGAATTTCATATACTCCTGGTGTTTGCAAATGTTCTCTCTTGTCTTTAACGCTGGTCAGGATGCTGGATAATTTCCTGGGGGCTTTGTATACGGGACGGATATTCTTCTTTTTAAGTAGCCGACCAATTTTATCCGTAACTCCTTGGATGTATGGCAGAACGGCCACTGCCTTGTCAGGTGGTTTGTTCTTTTCCGCCGATGATTCTGCAGTGCGAGACAAAGTGGAGCGATCCAGGCATGCCAAGGCTTTATTACAGGTAGCCACGCTATATCCGTTGGCTAGAAATGTCTCCTTTAAACTTCTCTTTTCAGCGGCCATACTCTCTTCGTCACATACCACGGATGCGCGGAGTGTTAATGTTTTTAAAATTCCACTTTTGATCGCTGGATGATGGTGAGAGTCGGCGTGGAGGTACCGATTAGTATGAGTTGGTTTTCGGTAAACTCGGTGGCCCAAGGAGCCATCATCATTTCTTGTAACTAAAACATCCAGGAACGGGAGTTTGTTGTCGCTTTCAATCTCCATTGTGAACTTGATCTTATCATGGGCACTATTCAAATGATCGAAGAAGACGTGAAGCGATTCTATTCCATGGGGCCAGATGACAAAAGTATCATCCACAAATCTCACCCACAGCGACGGTTTCAGGGGGGCGTTCTGGATAACTTCATCTTCGAAGGTTTCCATATATAAGTCGGCGACTACTGGAGACAGTGGGCTTCCCATGGCGGCTCCTTCCTTCTGTTGGTAGAATTGATTCTTGTACTGGAAGAAGGTAGTTTTCAGGCAGAAGTCCGTAAGCGAAGCCCATTCCAGTGGCAAGTTGAGCGATTCTAATCGCTCTCTGATTATATTAATGACAAGAATCAATTCTACCAACAGAAGGAAGGAGCCGCCATGGGAAGCCCACTGTCTCCAGTAGTCGCCGACTTATATATGGAAACCTTCGAAGATGAAGTTATCCAGAACGCCCCCCTGAAACCGTCGCTGTGGGTGAGATTTGTGGATGATACTTTTGTCATCTGGCCCCATGGAATAGAATCGCTTCACGTCTTCTTCGATCATTTGAATAGTGCCCATGATAAGATCAAGTTCACAATGGAGATTGAAAGCGACAACAAACTCCCGTTCCTGGATGTTTTAGTTACAAGAAATGATGATGGCTCCTTGGGCCACCGAGTTTACCGAAAACCAACTCATACTAATCGGTACCTCCACGCCGACTCTCACCATCATCCAGCGATCAAAAGTGGAATTTTAAAAACATTAACACTCCGCGCATCCGTGGTATGTGACGAAGAGAGTATGGCCGCTGAAAAGAGAAGTTTAAAGGAGACATTTCTAGCCAACGGATATAGCGTGGCTACCTGTAATAAAGCCTTGGCATGCCTGGATCGCTCCACTTTGTCTCGCACTGCAGAATCATCGGCGGAAAAGAACAAACCACCTGACAAGGCAGTGGCCGTTCTGCCATACATCCAAGGAGTTACGGATAAAATTGGTCGGCTACTTAAAAAGAAGAATATCCGTCCCGTATACAAAGCCCCCAGGAAATTATCCAGCATCCTGACCAGCGTTAAAGACAAGAGAGAACATTTGCAAACACCAGGAGTATATGAAATTCCTTGTAGCTGCGGCAAGGTTTACATTGGGGAAACCGGACGCACTGTTAAGGAGAGGCTCAATGAACACATCAGGCATTTTAAAAATAATGACGCAAGCAAGTCCGCTGTAGTTTTACATTCAGCCGATAGCGGCCATTCAATTTTATTCGATAAGACAAGCGTTATAGCCACTGAAAGCAGATGGTGGCCTAGGCGCATAAGAGAAGCGCTAGAAATTCAAAAACAGCCCAACAACATTAATGCCGACAATGGTTTACAACTTGACCATATTTGGTCATACTTGCTCAGAAAAACCGAAGTCGAACGGCCCCATCCTACCGCCTACACTGGGCGCGGTGACGTCACCGCGGCGGCTAGCGCTCCTGCTATATAAGGCGATAGCGGCAAACTTACAAGCAGTCCTCTGATGAAAGCCACAGCAAGATGGCAGAAACGTTAGGTTTTAACAAATCGACGCGGCTCCACCCGGAGAACCAAGATATTACATAGAGTGACCGCGGAAGCCTTCGTAATACATTATTTTTGTTCGTCCGAAAAGAAACATGCGTACCAAGCTTCATTGATTTCGTACCGGCCATTTCCGGTACTAAACTAAACGGTGATTTAGCAGCACAGTTGTAATAATGGGGTGGTTTGGACGCTTTGATACGAATTTCAGTTTTTATTTTATTCCAGGTTACATTTCAACCTAATCACATCTGCTGCTCGAAAATCGAAACATAGACCGTACGCGCACTAATACATACTACATAGATAAAAATGTATCTGGAATGTATCTGTTTATTCCGGCACCAAGCAGAAAATACAGATTTTGAATGGAATATCAGAATTTGAAAGCTTTGGGTCAAAGTTAAAATTTAACGTATGTCTTAAGACGTTACGACACATTTATTTTACCTATAATCTAGCATTACTTGAAAAATGCTGAATCGATTTTGACGAAGTCTTCACAGTATCAAATATTACAAATGTCTAAATATGCTGACTAATCTGCCACTGGAGCTAAACATTTTCTCATTATGCTACTATGGCGTTATTTTATCATGACGATAACCAGAGACATTGTAGTTGTGCCGACATAGATTGCGATCAAAGAAACTCTCTTTTGTTTTTTAGTTATTAATTTTTTCGAATTAAATACGACAATCTATGGCGTTTAAAATAGAATATCTCAAACTAAAGGAAAGAATATTTCAAGTTTTGTTTAGTGTGCAAAATAGCCATAATTGTAAACTGCTTTTATTGCTTTCTTTGAAGGTTACAATCAGAGACATTGTAGTTGTGTGTTTATGGAACAGTATACAACATCTAATCGTTCCATCTTTGGAATTTGTCACCATACGTTCAGAATTTCATTTAATGCTCCGGTGTGATGTAACGTTGAGACATAAGATATACCAAACAACTCAATTGAGATTCTCAGCTTTAAAACGGTGAAAACCCCATCGAAATCTGCTCAGTAGTTTCTGAGTTTTTCTAGCCCAAATTTATCCGGTTTTCGTTTTATAGGTAGAAAGATAGATTAGATTATAATATATTAGATAGCAATAATTAAGTCAACTATGTAGAAATTGCTATCATATTTCTTCGAGAGCTCCAAGTATGTCCTGCGATGTGCACAGTCAACGGAGTTATATTCATGTAATTTTTTCATTCTTCTCGAAACGCATCTCGTCATCAACGCGTGACGATTTTTGTTCTATGAATATCAGTTATGTCACAGGAGGTCACGATAATTCCCCACCTCTCCTAATCTAGTGTAGTTTGCTTCACCTATTTTTCTATGCGTTTCTGTAAACAATGTCAAATTATGAAAGCCAAAGAATGAATTGTTGAAGGAAAATTTTCATATAGCGTAGTGTTGTACGGTGAAATTGCCAGTCAAAAATTTCGGATTCAAGGTACTGGTAATGTTCTTCCACAGTATTATGATAATCTCGTTCATCAAACCACTGATTTAATCGTAGATGACTGTGCGTTTGAGTTGCTGATACTCGCGAAGTTACAGTTAATCATTCTAAATATAACGAAGTGAACGTTATCTAAATTCAATAACAAGCTGAGTTCTTCATGCTATGTGGGTAGATGTTTGGTTGATACATTTTAAAATACACGAAGCGCCAAAGGTGACAAAATAAGCAAAATCTCCTTAAATACTTTTATTAAACTTACCATCAATCAAAAATTTGCAAGATTCCTGTGCGGGCAGATATTCGTTAATCATCAGGGAAACTGTTGCTATTATCTAAAGAAGCAGTATTAAAAATAGTAATAATATAATAATTAGTGAGATGCAATGCTTTAAAATTAATTATTATTTTTAATTACATTTCATTGACTTTCATTATATACGATTTTTTCAATATTTCTTATTCACTTTTAGTAAGTTTATACATATATGATTGGTGCACTGTTTTAGTTCGATGGTAATTGGGTATTAATAGTGAATTACTGCATAGAGTATCCCCCCCTCCCCCCCGGTAAGGTATCAAAACGAAAATCAAATTCCTATGCCAAATATGGTTAATAGGATGATATTAATAGATTGTTACCTTATTACTGAAAAGTAATCTCCTATTTACTTAGCTTAATTTAAGTCTGATTGATGGCTTTGTACTCTGGCAATGTTGTTCAGCAGCCATGTCGCACGCTGCTCTTGGGCCAGAGCTTTGGCGGCGAGCAACAGATGGCAGGGACTGCTCGGCTGTAAAGTTTTATTCGGTTGTCGCATTTTCCCATTTCAGTTCTGCTGCATAAAAATTAGACTTTTTCTCTCTCTAAAAGGTTACAAGAATGTAAGATAAATTTGTTTATCTTCATTCACTTCGTCTTAATTGACAATGCTATCTCAATTCTCGACATTAACATAAACATATAAATATATTTTTAAAAAAGCTTAATTTCTCACAGGCAAAAAATTTCTGAAATTATTTACAGTGATGTTAAACCGATATATATCTTTATACCATCTGTTACAGCACCTTAAGATAAACTTCTGTTACCGAAAACACTTTCTTCAATCCTTTGCATTGTAAGGAATCAAACGCTTTTTTCCCCATGATTTTTATGTGGACTTGTACTATGAAATTTCAGTGAATACACGCTATATATATCTAAAATTTCTAATGTGGACTCCTTCCAGAAGACTTCTCCCCCCCCCCCCCTCTTTCGCAAATATAACACTGGATCAAATGTGTTTTTCTTTCGCTTGGAACAACGCCAGTTTAGAAAGTTTGAGCCTGAAGTTCTACGGTTCTTTTTATGATAGAAGGTTAGTTACGTAGTACTAACAGCCAAGAGAATAAAAGTACGGAATGGCTTCTGAGAGAGTCTGGAAACCCCGTAAGTGGCTGATGTTTGACCAAAACTGCTTCTGCGTTTGGTGAAATACGTATCCAGCGCCTACGTCAGGTTCTAGAATCAACTAAAGGTTTTCTGAAATGGCATGATATAAATTCATAAAAACATGCTTTGAAATCACACCTTTAATTTGTTACAGACTGATAAAAATGGGACAAGATCACACATCGCATGGAATACAAGTGTTTAAGAATACAAGTGTTTGAATAATTAGGAATACGGTTCATTACCGCCACTTACTCTGCAACAACAGCCCCAAGAAATATCTTATGCAATATATTTTTGAGACGGTTATGATATACGCATATTTTGTAGTTTTCAACTAAGTCCAAATTAATAATAACACAGTTTAGTTAAAATTGAAACAGTTATATACTTAATCAATTCATTGAATTTTTTTATGGTTTAGCTTACGCTTCTGACAAACAAGACATAAATAATTTCTGTAATTCAATACCAATGTAAACTATTTATGGAAAATATTAATTGCATTGGTTATTTTAACGCAGCATTAAGATCCTCTGCAGCAAAACCTTGTTTTCATAAATTTTTGGTTATAACCTGTTTCTTACTGATAGTGTTGTTTTATCTTTACTTCTTACTACTAAAATAATGTAAATTCAGCATGCCTTTTTTTTTTTTTTTTATAGTCACAGTTTCTATCATCTGAATTTAAAAAGTTTTGTGCTCTGATCGATGCGAATTTAATGGCTTCCAGAGTCTCAATCTGTGTTTTTATACGGACTGATGAAAGACAAACATTGCGTTTGCATTTAGCTTCTTTCTACATCTCCCCTCCCTCATCGAAACTTCTTTCCTGCACAAATAAGTGCTTCTATATAGTTTAACTCCTTTTTCAATTTCCGTGAAGCCAATCTATCCCATATATTGTTTCAAGAACGTTTACCTAAGATATTTTACATCATTTTATATCCAGCTTAGGTAGCAGAGGTGCCTGTTTTTTTGTTTTTTTTTTATTTAACATAACTACTTTTAATACTATACCATAAGCTACTGACATACACAAGCTCGCACATATGTCAACATTTTTCAGCCTGAAAAAAAAAAAAGTTAAAAAGCAAATAAATAGCAAGCATTAAGAAATGGGAAAACATTATTAAATTTTCAGAATGTTAGAAAAATCTTTCATAATCTGCAACTTAATGCTACTCATTCAATACATACTAAATTTCGACACGGTTATGTGATTGCTCTTAAAACTGAAAAAGTTTTGTAAAAGTTGTATAAAAACTTTAACTACTGCACAGCATCGAAAATAATGAATACCTAAATTTCTGCTCACTTCCCATTTTTGCGTTGAATGTCATTTTAAATTCAGGTATTTTCTGCCTGTGTCTTTATAATACGCCGAAATGAAGGAATTTTGGAACACAAACCAAATTTTCGTATTTAGTTTTGCTGTTATTGTTCGTTATACTACGGTTCTAGGTAACGTGAAAAGTTGTTTTACTATTAAAAAGACATCCCATCTCAATTTAAATAGTACTACCATTTCGGTTTTGTCGATTTAATCGAAAAATGGTTACTAACAGTGCAGATCGTAAACTACTTTATAGGTCCCCTGCAATAATACATACAATTATTTGAAGGATACTATCCATGAAATGAATTTAAACAATTGCTACTTTATATGTTCACTCTCACTACATAAATTTTATCACATTTAAACATTTCACCTTAAACTTTACAAACACTTCGATAAATTCTTGTACACTAAAAAATTAAATAAGCTGACAATACACACTATCAGAAGCGATTACTCTAGGAGAGGAGAGGTTAGTCGGAGAATCAGCTGAATGTTTCGTAGAAGTTATCCAGATGGTTGTCACATAAATCTGTTGTATCTTCTGCCGTCAACACTCAGTAAATCCCTAAAGCCAAGCAAAGCTGAAGGCGTACCATTAAGGCTATTACTGATATAAACAGGTTGCCATCACTTCTCAGCAAAGTTTAAGTTTTAAGGGCTGATTACTCAAAAAAAGTAAAAATAAATGGAAATGAGTGCAGGAGGAGTAATCAGTTGAAAAGATTTGTCTTCGTACACAAGCATTTACACTCGGGGTAACGTTACTGTTTGGTATAGCCAGTAAGAGACGCTCGTCACTTTGGTTTTCCTGGGGCCACCACCCTGTTTTTGCAACTTTACCCCTCTCGTATTGAATATCCCTGTAAGGTAGCTCTTTAGGGACGAGACACCCAGTGTCTGGGAAGTGATTAGTTGGGCTAAGGAAACTCTATCCTATCGAGTGCAAACATAATACGGAAGGCGGTTGATTTGCTGCGGAATGCTGTCTCAAAGAAAGATGGCTATGACAAAAGTTTTCTTCCGCCTACAATTTTTGCCTAAATTACTAATTTCTCTCCTGTACTAGTTTCTGCCTCGTAGCTATTGCAATTAACATCTTACAGTTTAAATCATTATTAATAAACTGATAAAACAATTTACTGTTGTAATTATGCGTTCCTGTATTGGAATAGTCTCATATATAGGATCATATGTTTAGGATCTTCCATTCAAGAGCTTCATATATTACCACAAGATCTTTATATATTACCACAACTGTTGCGCGTAGCTTTGGGGTGAGTGTATGGCTAGTAAAATGGAATAGGAATTTTAATGGTAGTATGGACTATATAGTTGCATTGATTACTGACAATTAAAGCACTTAACTGAACTGTGATCAGATAGCATACCACGAATTAAAAAATGTAACAGTTACTCCACAAATTTTCTACTAAAGTGTAATTCTGGTTTATAAGCTTGTTAAATCTCACAATCTGTGCTTTCCTTGGATAACTACATTGCCATTTTCCTATTGAAAGGAATAAACGCAATACTGCTGCCTCGAATCTATTAGCTAGTAAGCTGGAAAAAAAGCTGTAAGTAAGATTCAGTAGGATATGCAGTTAGATTAATTCATACCAACGAAAATAATTATTAACAATCTCACATTCGGCTGTGTGCAAAACATAACCATTTATATATTATTATTAATTTTTTAAAAGATCTGACGGATCGATGCCTTCTATCAGAGTACACCCTTCGAAAAGTCTAAGTAACAGGATTGTCAACAGTGATTAAAGCTCCATTGATCCGAGCGGCGCAGAATGAACTTTATGTCAATATAAAGCGGTAGACTAAGAAGGTACCAAAAAACGATGGTTGTATTTCATCTCCGTATACATAACGCAACTTTCAGCTGTTGATACTTATAATTTCCGTGGTAACAGTGCAGTTGAAATGGCATGTTAGTCAGCAACCACTTATTAGAAATCTCTACTTTGTAAGGTGTCATCACTTGTTGAAGTGAACTGTAGGTTGTTGAGGTGACTGTAGATTCACTGTGTAACTGTTTCGCCATAAATCAGTCAAACTTCAGGTCTATGAATAGAGGTGTCTTATTCCACTGCTCCGTACGGTTGGATTCAATGTTTATAGTAAACTCGACGATAAATTAATTAATTAAACATAAGGTGCGTCAAACTTCAATCCGACAAGATAGTGGCTTTTTTATGAACTTAAAGTAAAGTACAAGAGAGAAAAAAAGTATTTTCAATGACGTTAAGGATCGCTTTGTTCGTATGTACTGAAAAGTGAGTAGTAATGGATACAAATCAATCACACAAAAAGGATGCACTGAAAAGGAAATTTAAGTATTAACTATTTCAGTTCATTAGTACGCGAACCTTTTCTAGAAACAATAACATTTGCGTGGTAGTGAGAATAACACATGATGAATTTCTTATCAGGCAGTCAAGTTTTCAGCTTTTCATGCTTTTCCTCGCTACCCCTGTGTGAATACCGGGATTATATTCATTATAAGTAGTCCAGTAACGGGGTAGTTCTCACTTACATCACATCACGTAGAAGATTTTTTTTTCTTATCTTGTATATATTGGTGAGAGTATGCAGAAACCAAGTTTTCGACCTCCAACACCCTCGGCACAATTTTCTGTGGTCAAAAAACATCAAAATTTGGGTACTTTTTTCAGTTTTTCGTCTATAACTCCTTCCTGATAAGTCCTATCAAGAAATATTCTATTTTCAATTTGAAAGAGGACAAAATTTCCTACAACTTTCGTATTACAAACTTTTTTCTAAACTCAAAACTAAGCGAGCTAAAGTTCTTTGAAAATCAGCCAAATTTCACACTTTTCCTAAAAGTTGGGTTTTTACCTACTTTGCAGCTCAAAATGACCTGAAACCCCTGTATATATAACCGATATGTATGTATTTCTGTATGACATAGTATATATATGTACTATACTTTGATTACTGATGGTCTATTCAATAATCATATAGCATTGTTGGCCGGGAGATCCCGAAGGATTGTTCGGCCGCCAGGTTACAGTGTTATGGATAGGCCGCGCAGTGCTCTTCTTGTGGCTATCTAACCTGACCAAGTACTAGTACCGCATATAGGGAACCTACCACTTAAGGTGGAATCCAAACCACAGAATCGGTCTGGCTTACTTCATATTACACAGCAAGCTGTGGCAGAGGTAAAGGTCGGGTTAATGGCCTTTGAAAATCATTGCTGAGACCGGGATTTCGATCTCCAGTCAGACGCCTTGAGCTACCAGATCGCTCTATTACTGAAGATAATAGAGCAAACAACAATGCATAATGTTATGACGCAAAGTTATAAAGTCATAATAATTTCGAAATAAGTTAAAAAAAATGGTCATAAATAAATTTCTTTTCCGTTTGGATTGTCCCGGCTTATCAATGAATTGTGTCTCTTTCATCCATTGCATCAGGAACAGATTCCTCGAGGTCGATGAAATATTCCTCTCCTTCATCTACTACATTCCAGGAACGCTTTCACGAGGCAGGCGAGAGCAATTTTTGCAAGCAGCTGAACAATGCAGTCCTGATTAGTGACAGCTGCATGGAGGAGAACAAGGTTTCTGGAAGGAATATGATACAACCTTCGAAGTAAACTCAAGTGCATCCTCTTTTATTATTGTTTTTTTATGACTTTACGCCTCGTCGACGTCGAGTTCATTAGTTGCACGATGGGACTGGGGACAAGGAACGTGAAGGATTTCGGCCATGGCCTTTTGAAGGAAGCATCCCGGCATTCGGCTGGAGTGATTTGAGGAAACCATGGAAAACCCAAATCTGGATGCTTGGACGGGAATTCGAACCGACGTCCTCCTGAATGCATTTATTATTGTAACTGTAATAAGACTGGACGAGCCTTTCCTTCATCCTCACGGCAATGGGTACGTTTCTCGACCCAACCAACCTTTACTTGGTGGTACGTGCATATTGAGTGAAACGTTGCCGCATCTGATTTTGGTGGCAACCGTGCTAGCCTGAATGCATTTTTGGGCAGATTTCTTAATCATTTCATATCTGAGCCTTCCAATGTTCCACAAGCAATTTTTCCGTACCGTTCCAAGATGATCTGTTCCCTTGCGTGTTCTCCAAATGTTCTCTGGAGGCTAGAGTTCTGAGAAGTTAGCATGCATGTTACTTTCAGATATGGTTGGTACTGAATCATGCAGTAGAAGTTTTCTTTCCCATAGCCGAAATATGCTGATATTGTATCACATCCAGCAAATGCATGGATGAAGAGGATGTGTGTGGGTTCAAACTCGTGGTACCAAAGCTCATTAGCAAAATTAGAAAGCCAATATACTCACTTAGAATCATCACACTGTCGAATTTTGCTGCTTGGGAAATTGCTGCGTCAACGATCAATCCAGCAGCATCTTGTTTTGCCTGTTGATCTTGGATGCCTCCTTTTTCAGTTTTTGCATTAGTATCAACATTACACAATTCTTGCTGCTCTCATTTGCTGCGTCACTGAAGCACTTGTTTCCTCACTGAAAATGATGCCTGCTGAAGGATCTGATGTTTTCAAACTACAAACCATTTTAGATGACTTTATTCCTCTCTGCGCAGCATAACTTCGGTATCCGTCAAATATAACTGTGATGTTGGATCTATAGTTCGTTGTCAAATAGGCTTCATATTTTCCACAGAAGCAGCCAAGGTATTTACTACTATGCCACATAACCTAATGCAGGAGGAATCATCCGTGCATAGCAAAAATTTTTGTGTTGGGTGTTGTATCTTGAAGAGATTTAAATGCTTCATATAGCGACAATTTTTTCCATTGTTGTACGGAACAAATTCAAATGGAACACATTGTTTCAATCCATTAAAACGGAAAAGAAATGGATTTATGACTAATTTTTTACTTATTATGACTTAATTTTGACTGCATAAATTAACTTTGTGACATTATGTTTTCAGTTTTGCAAATCCGTTTTTCAAACTGGTACAAATACCATCAGGTAATAGAACGAAATGGTAGCTCAGTGGTTAAGGTATCTGACTGAAGACCGAAATCCCGTTCTCAGCAGTAATTTTCAAAGGCCATTAACCCGAGCTTTACCTCTGCCACAGCTTGCTGTGTAATATGGGGAAAGCCAGAACGATTCTGTGGTTTTAATTCCACCTTAAGCTGTAGGTACCCTATATGCGGTACTAGTACTTGGTCAGGTTAGATAGCCACAAGAAGCGCACTGCGCGGCCTATCCATAACACTGTCACCTGACGGCCGAATAATCCTTCGGGATCTCCCGGCCAACAATGCTATATGATTATTGAATGGACCATCAGTAATCATAGTATAGTACATATATATACTATGTCATACAGAAATACATATATATCGGTTATATATACAGGGGTTTCAGGTCATTTTGAGCTGCAAAGTAGGTAAAAACCCAACTTTTAGGAAAAGCGTGAAATTTGGCTGATTTTCGAAGAACTGTAGCTCGCTTGATTTTGAGTTTAGAAAAAAGTTTGTAATACGAAAGTTGTAGGACTTATCAGGAAGGAGTTATAGACGAAAAACTGAAAAAAGTACCCAAATTTTGATGTTTTTTGACCACAGAAAATTGTGCCGAGGGTGTTGGAGGTCGAAAACTTGGTTTCTGCATACTCTCACCAATATATACAAGATAAGAAAAAAAAATCTTCTACGTGATGTGATGTTTGTGAGACCCCCTTTTTACGACCCCGTTACTGGACTAAAGCCCGTCCTGTTGGCTGCTGCACCGTGTGGCACCGTGTGGCTGACACAGGGTTCGCTGGTCCAAGTCCTGGCAGTGGAAGAAATTTGCATCATCAGGATTTGGCCGGCAGACTAGAAGAAGTGGTGATGCACAATTTCTAATTACTACATTACGCACAACAGTCCTAGGTTAATTCCCAAATCTTTCCGCATTGCGTACTGAATGAGGGTCTGCGGCACTGCGGAAGTTGATCGTCCCTCGGATGGGGACTAATCCTGGCGGAACCCATTGGCTTCTTTCGGAAGAGTAAGCCCGTAATCGTGTTTCACCACCTGCTCCCGGGGACCGAGTGTGGTGGGTGAACGGTTAACGTTCTGGCCTCACATTCGGGAGGACGCGGGTTCGAATCCCCGTCCTGGCGTCCAGATTTGAGTTTTCCATGGTTTCCCCAAATCATTTCAGCCGAATGCCGGGATGCTTCCTTCATAAAGGCCATGGCCGAATTCCTTGTCCCCAGTCCCATCCCGACTTTAATGACCTTAGCCGTCGACAAGGCGTTAAAAAAAAAAAGTACTCCTGGGATCGGGTATGGCATTATAAAAAGAATTCATCATACTCCATAGGCACTTCATTTTTAGTCTTCTGTTAAGAAATTATATTTTCTGACCTTAAGATTTTGTTAGCGTACCATCATTTGTTTTTTCTTCAGTTGTTGACGTCTGGTAATATGCAAACAATATTTCTGTATAGATCTTTATTCCGTTTAAAACTATTGTATTTTTTTACATTAAATTCCGTTCTTATTTTTATCTTTGAAAATAAAATGATTCAAAATTTTCATGTTTAGAGGTTTTCAGAAGCATACAAGAATGCAAGTATCGAATGATTTATGGAAAGAGAATTCGTACAACTAGAAGCTAATTACTTTTACAATTTCAAAGATACACTCAAACTACTGGATCATCTCAATATCTAATACTAAACTGTCAAGGACAATTAGTTCTGGAGGAGGTAAACGATAAATTTTTTGTGCTCCTGATTATGAGATGTGCTACTGGGTTCAGCTGTGGACACAAGGTTACAGGAGGCTAGGAGTAAAATACGCGTCGGTGAAGTCCTCCAACGGTCGTGCTAGTACCCGTTCAGAATTTATCTGACAGTAATACCGCAGCCCGCAATCATGTCGGGAACGCGCGCCTATCAGGGCACGGTGAAGAGGCTCTAACGCGCGTAACAGCCGCGCGAGTAGCCTTCATACCCGGACTGAGTGTGGGCCGAGCGGAGAGTTGTGGCCGCACATTTCCAGTGTAAGTGACATGTAGTGGGCGGACAGACGTAAACAGTGTCCTGGAACGAGGGAGCCATCTGTCTGTAGATTGCACCTGGTAGTTGCTACTCTCCAGACAGTTCAGATGCCGAGTGCACACTCATATCTCTACTTCGCTGTCCTACCAACATTTCTGGTCGGGTGAACGATTGGTAAAAAAAAACAAAAGTTTATTCCTTCGGGGTGATGTTTTTATTCCGCACTTTCTGGCAGTTTGTAAGTAGTTATTTCAGAGCACTATGTAATGTCAGTATAAAAATGTCTGACAGCAGATTTTATGATAGTGAGTTTCAACAGAGAATTCTCAGGGGACAATATGCAATCATGAGGATTATAACTTGTCATTAGAGAGAGAGATTTTCACCATAATTATTTGTATCCATAATGGACAAAGGAGAACTCCGCAGGGCATTAGAAAATAAATGAAACCAAATCTTGTAATAAACTCTAACTAAGAAATACGACTATTTAATGACTATGTAATATCTGTATTGTTAATTTGTTTCTGCGTTGGTTGGCTTTTAACAGAACTGTGTTGTGATAGAGTATCTTGGACAAAAGTAGGAGGGTACAAGAAGGGGGATAATGGGAGTTTAGGGAAATTGCCACGGGAGCTTGTGCTCCATCGCAATTAAATTAAATCTTGTTCTCTCTGACAGTAGTAGTAGTGAATGAAGTAGTAGAGAGTGGTTAACAATAGTAGTGCTAGCGGTTATTTGTCAAGAAGTTGCAATATGTTCTCTATTTGATTTTTTTATGAAAAGGTTTATAAGAAACAGAAGCTATTAGACTATTGATGTGTATTATATCTACAAAACAGAACAAAAGAAATATTAAGAAATAGCTCATAGTATTTAATAAGATATTGAAGTCAGAGACAATTTTAAACATTTGAAGGATGAAAGACTGGCTTCGGTTTTCTCAAGAAAGTAGGTGTTATTGATTCTTGAAACATTTTGTGATTTTTATTCGCCTGTCACCGCTCCAGAACTTTTCCAGGACGTGTCGATTGGTGGGGAAAGAGGACACGAGATGCTTCGCGCCTATAATCTGACTAACATTCCAGATGAACCAGCAGAGTTTTGGACTGAGATTCTGGCAGAATAAACTTACTTTCGGACGGCCATTCCAAGCTTACAAATGTATACGTAAAATATGGGACTTGCTGATAATACATTTTTTTTACTTATGGCTTTACGCCTCGTCGACGGCTAAGGTAATTAGAGGCGGGATGGGACTGGGGACAAAGAACGGGAATAAATTTGGCCATGGCCTTTTGAAGGAAGCATCCCGGCATTCGCCTGGAGTGATTTTGGGACACCATGAAAAACCCAAAATATGATGCCCGGACGGGGATTCGAACCCGTGTCTTCCTGAATGTGAGGCAAAGCGTTAACCGCTCACCCACCACACTCGGTGTAATAAATTAACAAGTATGAAAGTAGGTATTTTTAATAGTGCATATCTCACCCTAAATAACATATCAGAGTGTCTGTGATTACCATCGTGAGGTAAGATCCCTATATGCAGTCATCACACTGGCAACTCATTCTTTACTGTCAAGTGATGTATAGTGAGGGCAACATCGACATCGAGCCGACCACGGAAGACTTCTATATCGTAATATCTTTGACTTAGTCATGTAACCGCCACTCTTCAAAATCTGTACGCCTTGATGATTCAAATTAAGTGTCAGAATCGATCATGTTCTGTCAATTGTTTTTCTAAGCTAAGGACTTTCAATTTTGTGTACATTGATTGGTTATTGTTTGAGAATTACTTTCATTTCGTATTACTTCGTTTTGTTTCTTTTAAACGTGTTAATTCTTTGCTATATGTTAACAACAAAATCAATAAATTCGTCTGAAGTCTTTATTCCAGTTTAAGAAAATCTCTGTGAATCTGTTAAATTCATTTGGTTTGTTACTCATTTAAAAGTGACATCAACCCTCCTTTCCATTATATTTTATAAAATCCATTGATTTATGTGAAATGGATTACTTTTCATATAATTTGTTTATCCTGACGCCCACAGTTTCCGACTAAATGGAAACAAAGCACGCAAGCGACTAATCTTATGGTTCATAAGCGATCATTTTATTCTGTATCACTGAAAAGTGACACAGTAGTACACCACAAGCTGAAAATATGGAAACTACTTAATGTCACAAACAGAAGAAGTTACAAGAGGATTGGGCAGACTACAACATGACAGGTTGATGAAGATACTGAAGAGGAAAATATAAGGTAAAAATCAAAGAGGAAAGCCTCGACGGGCTACGAATATCGAACCTTGAAGCGATGAGACAAGAGATAAAATAAAAGAGCTTCTGCCAACCAGCCAGTAGATTTCTAAGTACATCTCTCACGCTTTTATATGCAGTATGGTAAGGGTTTTACTACAAATGCTTCGTACATCGCATCACGCAGTGATTATTTTTGCTGTTGTTATTGTTTGTTTTATTTTTTTATTTTTAAAAACTCATCGATTAATTATATCTTTCAGTTATACATAATTATGTCATTAAAAATATGTTGTGTGAATAACCCAATTTAATATGGAAAACTCTTAAATAGCGTAATCAGAAGGTGCGGTTTAAATTCCAGTTAAGTGTAATTTCCGAGGAGACCGATATTTTACTTTCAGTCGAAGGAGAACCGTATTGCAGGACAGCAAACAGCGAAGTTGGAGATAGTGCAGTACGGGACGGACGTTGGGCAGTGAAGCAGACGGTGCGATGTTATCTGACCGGTAGCTCAAACGCGACTCAGCGAGCAGAACGCTGTACAGGGAGGCATCAACCGAGATAACTCAGTAGTTTGGGAAATCCGCAAACATGGAATAGAACTAAAAGCACAAACCGACTGCTACTACCCGAACGACAATACGTCAATTTAATCACAGTGGTTGGATTTCAGACAATTTAATATTAAGAAGTCAAAATTTTCTGGAGATTCCACTGACTCGTATACAGTATACTCCTTTATTCAGTTTAAAACACCTGCTTCTACCACGGATAATAGGATAAAATGCTACAAAGATGCCGTTTTCCTGTGCTTCCATGGAAATAAAAAAAAAGATGAACAATGTGAATAATATTGCATGGAAATCTTAGACGTACGGACTATTGGTCTAGACGTAAAGAGCGGTATGTTATTGGATGCAGATATAAAATTGCTTGGAACTGTAACAGTTTTTAATTACACTTGGAGACAAAACGAGTCGAGGAGAGTATTAAAGTTAACGGTGGTTGGTAATTGTTACGGCATTGATATCTCAGCCACTAACGTTAAATTTGCAAGCACACGCGGATGTTTTGGGTTTCTGATTTTATTTCTTTTATCGTGTTTTCTTACAATGATAATCAAGTCATGCGATTTCTTTCAAAATTAGCTTCGCTAAGCGAAACTTTTAGATTTGCGCTGTTAATTCACAGATAAACTGTTAAAGAAACGGTGGATTAGTAAGAATAACCAGAGGAGTAGCACTGTTTTCTACTTTCTCTTGGATCTCTTTCTAAATTTAGACTTTATACAAATGTTTTAAATACGTTTGTGTTTATAATTTGTCTCTACCATTCCTTTAGACTACCACAATTGGGAGGAATTTGTAGTTGCGTATGACCCACAAGCATACGTCGACATAGTTCACAAAGCTTCTAAACAACCAATATTTGAAATGTGCTGGCTGGTAGTGTTATAGAGCAGTTTTCTTTATTTGTATGTATATGAAGTATGATGCAAACAAATAGTTGAACTAAGAAGTCGATCTGTTAACGTGATACCATTTAACCACACCTTCAACGCGTATATAGAGATATTAGTGTGATATTACGGGATTAATAAAGAGGAAGTGGTGGCCGGTTCGGCAAAAAATTAATAGTAAATAATAAAGACGGAAAAATGGAAAGTATTAGAGAACTGTAAGAATGAGTAGTAAGGATAAATTAAGTGCAGGATTTAGTATATTGGGAGAGAGAAGTAGTGTAATAGAATAATCAAAAGCTATAGTTAAAGTCATTTTGGTTTGTCAGGGTGATGCTGTGACGTCACTCTCCATATTCTTCGGCGCCCGGAACTCAGCGGAAGTCAGCCAACTTTAGAAAATAAAATCTCACCCTTGTTAGGGGAGCACGAGACTTAGCTCTCTGAGTTTTTTAAAGCAGTGCCTATAAGCCAGAGGTGCTATGCAAGCCCCTCAGGTTTGAGAAACCCGATCGGTGGCGCTCGCTTAGAAATTAGCGGGTTGTTTTAAAAAGCCTTACACACGTGAAATCACTCTCAGTTTGCTATCTCAATTTGCTCAGTGTGGAGCAGTTAGTTTGTGGCGAAGCTGCGCCATGAAGATAATCTTACCATGCTTCAAGTAAGATAAGTTGTACACTCTCTCCTTGTGTTTAATTCATTCCCTCATATATGTACATTGCTAAAATTAATGTGCCTTTTGTAAAGACAATTCGCAAAGTTTGGAATAAAAGAATAGTAACCTTGCGAAGATTCTATTATTTAATTGACGTGCCCTTGTTTGATGTAAAAAATAAATGTGGAATTTGTTTTAATAACTGATTTTATTGTAGATCTCCCCAGTCGTGACCCCGTATTAAGATTTCTTGTGTGTATGATTTGGTGTAAGAAGTCCGATTAATAGTAATGTGGCACACTAAACGGGTCACAAAGAAATAAAGTAAAGTACTAAAAGAAAAAGAGATAAAGAAGACAAATAAAAGGGGAGAAGTCACAGTAGCATTAAACATTTAAACTACGAGAAGGCTTGCGCAAGACAATATCAAACGGATAGTTCTATTAAGAAATAATTGGATTAGAGGATAAATTGTTATTTCCCGGTGTCCAGTTTTGGAATCGGAAAATAGCATAAGCTATTATTAACTTGTCTTGGGCTATCACAGTTTCATTGAAGTTGTTGTCTATTGCTTGATCCTTGCACACAGATACAGAAATTCCCAAATTTGCTGTTTTTGCCTGTGTATCATGCTCGGAACATGGTACTAATCGGGTTATAATGTATCAATTGATGACAATATTAAATAGGTAGGTTCTATTATGGAATAATTAAATTAGTGGAAGCTTTTTCCAAAGATTCCAAAGTTTACGATTTTTGCTTCAGCATAATTTGAAAACTACGTTACCGAACTAGATAGAAAGTATCCTGTATAATAAAAGACGACATAAACTAGCATTTTTGCGAAGTTTAAATGAAAGGGTTCATTGGTTTTTGCGAGAAGTGTGCACAGATAAACAAAAACTTCTAAATTGACGGATTTGGCCCTTGTATACTATTCGAAATATTGTTTAGTGACGTACGTTACCATTGTGCGTAATTTCGTTAAGAGCTGTTCATTTGTTCTTGCGTGATACACTGGCAGTAAAATATTACAAAATTTAGGGTTTTATTCTTATGGTCTCTGTATTATTGGGAAATATGTTGCTAATCTACATCTTAACCAGTGTCTTACCACTATGTACAATTTCGTTAAATTATCTCTATTGATTTTTACGTGATGTGCAAATATACATACAAGAATACATACATACAGATAGGAAAACAGACAGACAAATAAAAATTCCAAATTTTAGGAATTTTCACCTCTGTCGTCAGTATGGTACATTGAAATGACACTTTTTGAAACAAAATTTCATGTACAGACACAAGTTTTCCACAATTTCAGTGTATAATATGAATTACATGTTAATAAAATTTGACAATTGTTTGACGAAAATTGTTACCCTCATTGTTACTGCTGAAATTAATCTGTTTTGTGTTTAGTAGTTGCACTTTTTCTTTTAAGTGAAACAGATTGAAAATATTATACTGGTATTCAAATTAATACTAAACTTCAGAGAGAAAAAAGGGAAACGTTGAACTCCGGCAGATTGGCTAAACTATTGAGAAAACCTATGGCAAAGATTATTTGACTTCTTTCAGAACTGGAACTACTCATCACCCACGTAACTTTAGGTTCTATTTCGACTTACGTTCGTGATGATTCCCAGTCCATAATCTTCAAGTCGTAATTATGATCAGTGCTGAATTAGCCAAGTGACATGCTAGATCCGATATCGTTTCAGACTACGTTGCGAATATACGATCATAGGGAAATTGCCACCGGAGCCTGTGCTCCATTGCAATTAAATTAAATTAAATTAAATTAAATTAAATAATTTAAAATCAAACGAACAAGACATTTGATTAACGGCATCAACAAAAAGAACCTCAAAATATTCGCATTAAGTATAACACTTTTAATAATTAAATCACAGATTTAATATGATATGTAATTCCTATAGGTGGACTCTTGAAAGAATCTGAGAGGAAGATAAAAAGTTATTTAATGTTATTATTATTATTTTTAAAACGGATAAACGATGAAGTGGTTATGCGAATTGTCAAAGAATCATTATTACAAATATAAAAAAGGACCGTTATAATCATAAAAGTAGAAGATAATTTGGGTGGATGTAAACTTTTAGTGAGCAAAGGAACTAAAGGTAACATAATCCCAAAAAAGCATTCAAATAAAAAGTAATCACCAATTTAAACAATTTACGATATATAAAAAGATAAGTGGGAATTATGAAAGAGCAGCATCAAGTATATTTAAAATAATGATTGTGCTTAAAACTTTTAAAAATAAAGGCGTCTTTAAATATACTCAATAATTCCATGAAAACAAAACTGACTGAGCTGAAAGATATCAGTAACAACGAAATTTTATCAAGGACTTGAAAGAAGTCTTATACCACTAGAAATACTCAGCGGACGTTCACCAGCTTCAGAAACAATTATTAACGTCAGAGGCGCTATGGAAATAATTTTCAGAAGTCTACACATGTGAATTATGAAGAAAACAACAAAATATTAGCAGAACTAATTCTGGGCATATAAACAAGACAAATTTCTTTTAACTCAAGTCTTATCTCATTCGTATCTTATTACTCAAATGTAATAAATAAGCTGAAACTTATTTAACTTAAAATTAAACATATTTACGTCGTTAACAAATTGTATATATATGATTTATATTCAGTCCAAAATCTTCCTTCAGTATTTTGTTCATGCCATTCAATAACTTCTCAATATCCTCAGCCCTCTCTGCTAATAAGACAATGTCGTCAGTAAATTGTAGCATACTGATTTTTTTCCCCTGAAAACTTATGCCACATGGAAATATTTCTTTGACATTCTTCATTGCTTCTTCTACATACAAGTTGAATATTAACGGGGATAGACTACAACCTTGTCTCACAACATTATTAACTAATGCATGTCTCTCGTGAGATGAAATGTAGCAGAAATGATACCAATACTAGATTAAATATAAAAATAGGATCTGATGCAATAGGAGAAGTAAGCGAATTCTGTTACTTGGGAAGCATAATTACAACCGATGCCCGAAGCAGGAATGATGTTAAAAGCAGAATAGCACTAGCAAAAAGAGCCTTCATGAAAAAGAGAAACCTTTTAGGTTCAAATATTGATCTAGGAATTATAAAGAAATTTTTAAAACTCTATGTGTGGAGCACAGCACTTTACGGTAACGAAACATGGACTTTAGGAATACCGGAAAGAAAGAAACTTGAAGCATTTGAAATGTGGTGCTACAGAAGAATGCTGAAAATTAGGTGGACAGACAAAGTAAGAAATGAACAAGTTTTGGAAATGATGGGTGAGAAAAGAAGTTTATGGAAGAATCTTACAGGAAGAAGAGACAGGCTGGTAGGTCATATTTTGAGACATGCTGGATTTGTTAATTTGTTAGTGGAGGGAACAGTTGAAGGTAAGAACTGTAGAGGTAGACAGAGATTAGAATATATGAAGCAGATAATTGAGGACGTGGGTTGTAAGGGGTATGTAGAAATGAAGAGGTTAGCACAGGATAGGAAGGGATGGAGGATTGCATCAAACCAGTCTAAAGACTGACGACAGCAAAAAAAAAAAAAAAAAAAAAAAAAATTGTAGTGACTTAGGTTCAGTACATCATTACATTACTGAAAATATGGAGCCAATAGAATTGAGTGAAAGGCTTATTTCGTTCCCATACCCCTTTCGTTGAAACTGCAAAGTCATTTATCATAAATTTAGAAATAGTATCACTAACAAATAAATTTTAATGGTAGTGGAACGTGAGGCGTTAATAACGCTGGTGGAAAAAAACCCAATCATAACAGCTTTCAAACAAGAGAGTATATTTTCCGAGAAGGTTAACAGGTTTGACAGAAAATTTAGTGAAAAGTGTCGGGGGAGGGGGGGGGGGAATTAAACCAGATACAAATGGGACCGTCAAACAAACAAGGCAACAAAGTTATTTTGGACACTTTCATTGACAGGAAAGAAGTCGTATCAAGGCACTATTTTGCGTCGACACTGTTTAATTGAAAGGTGAGAATTAAGCGAAGGAATACAGTTACAGCGACTTCATCATACACTAATTTGCTCGGAACAAGGAATTTGTTTTCTTTGTTTATGTCACCCAATCAAGAAACGAATTCCCTCGATGGTTGCATCTTCCAGAAATATACATCGAAAGTGGAAGTGTGTATTGTTGATTCTGAGCTCCAACAACATCGTTCATTTACAGGACAGTAAAAATAACAATTCGTATCGTACTAAAAGCCTGATTACCTACTACTGCCCATGGGACAAAGACACCACCTAACACTTGAGTAAAGAGCACCGCTAACAATGTAAAAAATCGGCTGTCATCGGCATGGGGCCCTTGACAATGACCCGCTCTAACCTGTGACGGCAGTTAAACTCTGAATATCGCGCATTGTCTGCTAAAAGTCTTCTTCTTCTTCTCCACCTTCTTCCCAAAATTTTGGCGTCCATGCTTGTGACCAGTCTTACTCCTAATCGGCATGGTCAGATTTGGAGCTTAGGTTTTACGGCCGCATGCCCTTGCCTTATACTTACTGCCAGGTCGTACTTCGTAGAAAGGGGGGAAATGAAGTGTTTCCATCTAACCGTGAAACGTGTAACAATGTTCTGTGTGTGATAAGTGTGTATTTTTGGTTTGTTAAATGAATAATTTAGCAGTCTGACATTGGAGACCGCCCCGATACTCTCTTGTAGCTGATAAGGACCGCCTAACACCACAGGCAGGAACCTATACTCGTGCCCGGTCCCGTTGTACCTCCCCATCCACTGTGCGGCACCTCAGCGCGTTGAGCCACACTGCCGGGTCGCATTGTCTGTTTAAAGTCCAGACTACTTTGCAAGGCGATAACTTCAGGATCCCCACGAGCTAAAGACGCATAAAATATTTTAAAAAAACGTCAAAAGATATCGTGCTTGTCAGAGTTTACTTGTCCGTTAAATTTTCAGTATAAAACTTCCAAAAGTTAAATCAGATGCTATATTATCATTGTAAAAAAAACTGTGAGTATTATGTTTCATCATTTATTGTCTTATTTTATTGTGACCAGTTCAAAGATGTATTGTGTTAAATCAGTTTCTTATTGCTTGTAGAGACGCATAAATATGGTGACCAAGTAGCAATTAAAATGATTAATTAACGACTAATAGACACCACGAAGCCGTTCTTGGAATTCTGATTTTATACTAAATTTAAAAACCAGTTAATACCGTCTCACCAGTTAAAAATATGTGTCCCATAATAAAATATAGATATTAGTACGGGAAGTCAAGAATACTCAGTTGTAGCAACCATATTGTTGATGTGCTTATTGTGTTTGAGTGTTCGTCCATTTATTTACATACTTCCTTTTGTACTGTATTTTAAAGGGAGAAACAATAAATGTAACGAGAATAAGCCAGCCACCTTCTTCGTTGGGAACAAAGATATCGGTAGATGCTGTAGCACAGTGGTTGCTAACTGCATGCTATTATTATGAAATACCCATGTGCTTGGAACATTTACAACCTGTCCCTTTAGATGTCATTATTATTAGAGACACATCCTTAATGCATTACTGGTTCCGCCTGCTTAAGTGTTAACATTAAAAAAAAAAAAAAAACAATATATGTCCATTATTAAATCAGTTGTGGCGTGTCTTGGATGCTGCGTTAATTTGAAACTCAAATGGAATGGTTACATCAACTAGACTTTGTATAGCACGGTTTATTATAGTACGATATTTAAGCATGAAGTATTTTTTTCTGAATTCTCGGCTAATAATACGGCTTAATCGTTTTCGACATACGAAACAGCCTCCCAAAATGTTTGCTAATTCGACCAGGAGACAAAGGTCAGTAGTAAGCATTACCCCTTCGCGTAACGGATACGTCTTGATTAGACAGATCCGTTGCACTTTCATTTCAGCAAATCAGAAGGCGCAATGTGGATCGACGGAGGTCTGGCAGCTGACACACACAGATGCTCCGTCATTAGCGTGGCAGCTGATGTGCGAAAACGCTGCTCCCCCCCCCTCCCCCTCCCCTGGCCTGACGAGGCGCGGGCATCGCGCTTATTAACCCTGTCGGTCCCCAGACGGTTGCTAGGGGAGAAGGGACGTAATCCCTCGTCGGAATCTACAAGCAAGGCACAGCGTAATGGGCGAACAGGAAGAGAAAAATGCCTGTGGTGCAAAAAGACACCTTCATCCGACTCCTCTCCTACTGAGAGAAGAAAACGTGAGGCGAATGAATATGATTAGATAAATCAAACAGAGTGGATGCTGATTGTTTCTACAAAGTTGTCTTAGGAACCAAACACAAAGCATAAGAGGCCGTGCTAATCTGTTCTTCTAGTCACAGAATAAAGACGCGAAACAAGATTTTTCCTTGAATTCCAACAGTCCATTTCTGATTCTTGAGAACACTTCCTCTGACGGCAGATTATTCTAAATCTCAATTTTACTTTCGTTAGCAACGTCATAAAGTGGTAGTTGCACTGACAGAAATAAGCTTATTATGACTTCACTACTGCGACATTAATTTTAACCTCAAAAAACTTTGTAATTAATGTTTCTTCTAATTATAAATCTCAAATTATGCCAGCCGATCCACTTTTAACTCGTGTATGTACCCATTAATTAGAATTGAAGCAAGAGTTATACCATCACAAGGTAATTGTTTGATTATACCCAAATTTCGCATTGAGGAGCACTCGCAATACGTTTCATCCCAAAATGTTGTATACCTGAAATACAATCTTCGAACAGTAGCGACCTCAGTGGAAGCGGTTCACAGCTTCCTTCACTCACACTATAGGCAAATTTTGTTGTGGTGAAGATTTGAAGTGTCTTAGATGAATATTTTCACTAATTTAAAACTTAAAATTTTAGTTATGTTTTTTTTTTTTTTTTTTTTGTAAATTATCTTTTTTGATTACTCTTCCCACTATAATGGTGACGTGAAATGATCATTATTGCAAGATGTTGCAAGGCCTTTATGAAAGAATGACGCACCATTCGTCTATAATTATTTTGAGAAACCATGGTAGCTAGCAATATTAGTAATTTATAATCTGAACAGAATTCAAAGGCCGATCCTCAAGTTTATTGACCCGAACATTACAGTTTATCCTCTGGTATCGGTTGTTTCCGTACTGTTAGCCCTGCTTGTTTTTATAAAGTTCTGGTTTATTGTGACAAGGAGCTACGTGTCTCATCAATTTGGAAACAAACAATAAAATTTTGCTTGGTTCATATTCACATATCAAAAATGTATTTGAATTACTTGAATAACTCCCTGTTTAACACACTTCCTCCAAGTTAATCTGTAAATCATTATAAATCTTTGTAGTATCAGACATTTGGCAAATAAAAAGTACATATTGCAAAGATATTTAAAACACTGCAAATATTTCATTTCAGTAAGGTACAATATGGTACAGGCGGAAACATTTCGTGTTATCTATAAAATAATAAGTGATCTTATTTTAATGAAAATAAATAAACTCAGATTTTTTTCCAGTGATTTTAACCATGAACAGGCAACTGAAATGTTTCACAACGAAATTACTGCTCTTTCAATGGATTCTTTGTCATCCTATGCTGAAATTCTGTTTTCATTTTCACTGTAATCCAGACAAACAAAAGGTGGACTCATCATTTAATTAAAACCACTCCTGACGGAGTACTGGCTTTAGCTAGCAATCCATGTAAAATGAAGTCCACAATGAGATATTGAATATTTCTACGGAGCCAGTGGTTAAGATTAATGTAAGCGACCCAACAATTGAAGCCTATGATTATTTAGTGTACTAATAATCAACGTTGGGCAATATGATGTATTACTCAACTCTGCAATGTTCGCTCTATCGCATTTTCTTCATGATTGTCTCAATCACTTTTTATGTGCCCAGGCTCAAGCTGTTAACATTTCCCTCTCAACAGCAGTCTTACAACAAAGTTTAAAAACACGCGAAATCTCTCAACACAATAATGCAAACAATTTCACCTGTATGTTCTCTGTTTACTTTGGGCAATTTTTCCAAGTAAATTCTAGATTATTTTAAAGTTTGAGATGTTTATGAGCCACACGAGGAGACTAAAAAATTATAGCAACAAGGTCGATGTATGAAGCAAGTGTCCTGCAATCGATTCTAATGGATCTTAGATGGATCATAATACTGATTTTTAAGTAAAGAAGAAGTTGAAGTAAACATAATTTTACTAACTATTTAATAACGTTAATAAGACATTGATAGGACCCTTCATTCTGGACTAAGTTACAGCTCTCAGACAATAGATAAGGCTGTATGGAACCATGTTAAACTTCCTGTAACAGCTCTCTGGCAGGCTGACGAAATGAAGTAAACGTTTATTTTAAAACTGGTGACAAAGTACTGTCTGGTTTGTGTAAATGATATTAAACTACAAATTATGGTGTGTTGTACTTAAATAGTTTAATCATCTTTAAGGATTCTAATAATAGTGGACGGTAGCATCCTACAGATTCTCAGTTTCTCTCTTGTTGCTTTTGTTAGTCAGAGATGAATACCTAAATCTAAGATCGAAACTGTTGTTGCACTATCAGAACTATTGGATCTAGAATAATTTTAATAAGCCTTCGATTGGAATACTTATTTAGTCTCTTTTAAATAACACTCTTATAGGCTCTTCCTAACTATTATCCTTCCGCATTAATATTTGATATTACATTAAAAATGTTTCAAGTAACTAGTTTCTGTTTTTTTTCTTTTGTTCAAGTCTTTACGCCCGTCAACGTCATGGTCATTAGAGGCGGGAAATGACTGGGGGCAAGGAACGGGAGGGAATTCGACATTGGACTTTTGAAGGAACCATCCCTGCATTCGACTGGAGTGATTTGAGGAAACCATAGACAATCCAAATCTGGGTACCGGGATTGAAACCCGTGTCCCTGCAAATGCGAGGTCAGAGCGTTAAGTTGCTGGTTTTATATTTCTGCAACATTTGTCGTTTCTGGCAATTATTGTCGGAAGAATATATTTCGTGTCAATTTATTTTTGCAGATGTTTCTTGCTTAGCTTCTGGGATGAAAATAAAGCCGCGAAATAAAGGGATTCTAGTGGTTTTTTCTGTCCAATGCAGCTAAAATAAAACTTTGCTTTTGGCATACGCGTTTCGGTTTTCTTAAATCATCATTGGTATGCTAGAACAAGTTATTTCCATATTTTGATATAGCTACAGTATGTTTATGTAAATAATTATCTGTTATTAAACCTTAGTCGTTACTATTTAACTCTGGTTACAATTCTTTTTTCTTTCTTTTTATAGTCCGGGAAAGTTCCAGCTCAGAGTTTTGATAACTTACTTCATGTGTTTTACATACGCACTGTCTTTTTACCACAAAAAGTTGATTAATTTTGAAAGCACATTACTGTTTCCCACCTGATATGTCTGTAGAACAATTAAACAAGCAATTGTCGTTGTTTGTACTGATGTATTCACGTATGCCTATTACCTTTAGAAAGTGCATTATCGACTTACTTGTTTGAGCTTGAATTATATCAATGTTATGGCGATACGTTTGATTGTGTATTTGTTTTGAGTGTACCGAATAGTGTCTGGTTTCTGAAGTGGATATATTCATTAATTGCGTTTTCACATTCGTTCAGTGCTTTTTGTAACTGAAAATTTTCTTACATTACCACAGAAAAAACACGCTTACAATACCGAAAATTTCATTTACATTATAAAGAAAGCCCTTCTAGTGATTCGCTAGCAAGGTCTACTGAGTGATGTGTCAGCCACTTACCGACAAAACTGGCCCACCAACGTTTGCTTCCTTTCTCAATTTTGTCGACCCCCTCTGTGACTTGTCTAAAAGCGAATCCTGCCCGGACAGCACTGAAAAGTGAGAAAGAGAGACTAAGAGAAAGAGGGAGAAGGAGTTTCCCGGAAATACGGTCTCTGGCGAGCCGCCAAAAGCCTTCCACATAGCTACGTAAACATTTAGCGGCTGAGAAAAGCGCGGTCCAAACTAGAGTCCTGCGACGTACGAGCCAGGCTTGAGTTTCTTTACTCGGGAGCACTACTCTCTGTTTCCATCTGTCACTGTCTGTATAAGACTGGCTACAGGGAGAGAACTCCCGCTCTTTTAAATTTACAGGAAACAGTTTCTTAGTGGTAATAACGTGCATTAAAGTGTGATATTCCACGGAATTTATTTAAAAGCACCGTTACTCTGTTTCATACATAATTATGGATATTTACAAGGAATTTACACACAATTTTTCATACAATTCGCTGGTAGCATAGAGGAAATATTTATTATAGGACGCCTTTTGGAACGGTTTTTTTTTTGTTTTTTTTTTTTGTTTTTTATATTAGCTTTAAATATCCCAGGACCACATGGTTATAATATTGTTATTCACAAAAAACAGAGCTCCAAGACGAATAATGACATGTTCAATGTTAGCTAGTTCAATGGCTTTAAGCCGCTAATGCTATAACCTATTTTTAACCCAGTGAAAGTATGGCATCACTCTTTAATGTTTTTAGGTATACGAAACTGAACAGAAATGGATTATCATTTATCGGGAGTAACACAGTTTAAAGAAACCTTCGGATTGCCATTCTTTTGTACTGATGAAGTACTGACTAAGCACTGTATGCTACAAACTACGTTATAATAGATTGAAAAATATGTTGCGATGCTTCATAATTTATAGCAATCCATTTTATTGTGAACGTTCACGAATAGCGTATGAGACACGAGGACATAATTAGGTAGATAGTCAAACTGAATTAGAATAGATTTAATATGTTAAATCTCAGTTAAAAATATCAAACGAACGGACCTGTTACTTCATAAATATTTATTGAAGTTATTGAAACAATTCTGCCGGAATTACAACGGCCCGTTTGCCTGAAAACGCACCGCAAAATACGCAAACTATTTTAATTAACAGTTATTCGCTGGATGGAGTTTTGCTGCATTATATCGAATCAGTTTTACCTACCGCCAGAATTATCGTTATTTTTCATTGAGTTAGCATCACACGTACTTCTTTAAATATGAATCCGTAATAGTCAAGAGCTAAAAAAGTATTGAAATTAAATTGTTTTATTTCGTTTCAACGTGTTTAAATATTTGAAAACAAAATATAAAGAAAATGAATTAGAAAACGATATCAAATAACTCAATGCTAGTATGTTTGTGAGTTTTTATCTCTGGTAAAATACAACGAATTGACAACGTTGAATGCTGACGACATTGAAATATCGACTGTGGAGAATTTGTTACTCGAACGTTTTAGGAGAAGGGTTGCGTTTCACATCACGTGTACATAAAAATTAGCAAATACTATCCGTAACATACGTGGAAGTTTCAGGTCCAATTCCTGGCTCGTTTTTTTAAGTGCCTCACATAACAGTTGGTTTAACAAATTCTCATTCTTTTTTTTTTTATCTTTTCGTTTCAGCCACCTATGGACTACGACTACGCAACTTCATTTCCTCTTCTGACTTTCCTTCCTCCGTCGCCAGTACTCTTTCATTCTTTGGCTCAAATTCTCATTCTTTAAGCTTTAATCTTCGTCCCTTGTAACCTCTTGTTGGTAATGGATGGATTTAACGTTAATTTCCAATTATTTTTGTTTTTAATTACTACTGTCCTTTGAGCAGGAATTTTACAGCCATAGTGAACCTTTTTTTTTTATTGCACATAAATAAATTTCGCCAAAATATATTTTAAGTCAGTCAAACTGTGTGCGTGTGTGTGAATTAGTGTAAATTATATCACTATAATGCTGTGCTTGGTCGAAGGGGTACGTGAGGATGAGCACTTTCGTGAAGTGGTACTCGGGAAAAGACAATTAGGAACCACTGGTTTAAACGGATGTTTTAGTAGTACATTGTCGTCCATAAATCAAGATTGTCTCTCTAGTATAGAAACGATGTTGGACACAGAAGCTGCTGATTGAAGGTCCGTATCCTAAGTATTTTACAATTTCCTAGGATTCCGTTTTCTTTTGTAGCTTCTTTTTTTATCTGCTTAACGTATCTCTAACAGCGAGATCTTTATAGACGGGAAAGGATGGGGGGCAAGGAATAGGAAGGAATTCGGCCATGGCCTTTCGAAGCTTCTCATCCAGAATTATAAGACTTGGGATTATCGTCTGACCATCTGCTACATACAGCGAGATCTCTTGTTCTTTGAAGTCTTCAATAGCCAGTTGTTTCCTCATATTGCATAGCTGAAAATATGCAGTAACATGGTTTAGAATAGACCTTCAACGGTCAGAATTCTTAAGTTATATTGCCGTAAAATATAATTATGCCCGAAAATTTTTGCAGTGATACTATTGCATTTTCTGTACTCGTATTGACAGTTTATAATGTGAACGCTTTAGGACTGTAACAGTATTCTGTAACAATCACCGAACGTGCTGGGGGAGCGCTCTGGCCTCGTATTTTGGAGCACACCGATTCGAATCCCTATCCGGGCATTCAGAACTGGGTTTTCCATGGTTCTACCAAATCACTCCAGGCGAATGCCGGGATGCTTTCTTCGTAAAGAAAATTGCCGAAATCCTTTCCGCTCCATGCCTCCAGTCCTTTCCCGCCTCTAATGATCTCGACAAGGCGTAAGTCCATAAGCCAAATAATAATAATAATAAGCTGATAACTATCTATAGACTGTATTGTCACTGCATGTTAATTTAATATTTTAATATCTGCAAGCAACGTGATGTTATAGCTGAAATAAATGAATAAATTTTTGAACATTAGATTTATTTTAATATTTTTCATTGGATTGATCAGTAAGTTTATTGTATTAATGCAATTCAAAAACAAATTTAAATGAACCAATAAAAATATGCAATTTAACATTATGATCACAGAAAAACACCCGATTACTAGCTGCATTATCATGAAACATGAGTTCTATATCTCACTGGTCATTTGACGGGGTAGAAGGATGTTCATCATGGCAAACCACACACCTCGTTCCAGCGGAATCAATTTTGTCAATTTACCATTTGTTGACAGCATATGTATTAGGGTAGTGAAGTGTATTGCAGGCTGACGGGACTGCTGGCGAGTAGCCCTTCAAGCTGCGATTGGCCCTTCCAATTGCAGCCGGATTCGGGAGCCGTGCGGTCAAAGAATCAGCTGTATAAAGGCAGGCAGGTTTCGACCTAAAGGCCTCCAGCTTGACTGTTTTCCTTCTTCCTTCGGGGTTGTATACCGCAACCACAAAACCCAGTTTTAAGAGCCGGACGCATGCCTTCCAACATCACCCCTCTGGTTTTACAGGTTATTAATAGTATTGACTGAAGCGGCAACTTTCAACAGAGCGTGTTAGGTTAGCGTTAATGCTATGGCCTCGCGTTCTGGAGGATGCAGATTGGAAACCCCGTCCAGTCATCCATATTTCTTTATCATGTTTTCCCGAAATCACTCCAGTCGAATGTGGGAATGATTCATTCAAAAAGGCTATAACCGAATTCCTTCTTATTTCTAGCTGCCAGTCCTTTTCCACCTCTAACAACATCGACGTCAATGAGGCGTAAATCTGTGAACGAAAAGAAAGGCAATTTCCAGACATCCGGTATTACGCTGAACCTTCCAGTATACATCCAGGACCCATCGCCAATTATCGCCTTACATCAACCCAGCGTTGTCCTCTCCTACATCCTACCTTCAGATTACTTACAACCAAGCTCTTTTATGATGTCAGTCGTTGACGTAATTCTATATTGAATGTAAATGGGGATGTCATTGTTTCCCGGGAGATCCCCAAGGGTTTTCGGCTGCCACATAACAGTTTCTATTAGCTGCGCATGTGCCTCCGTCATGGCTGCCCTAACCCCGTAATCCTACAGGGTAAAGGGGACCTATAGCTATGTGTGGAATCCGAACTACGGATCGTCCTAGCGTACTTAACATGAACAAAGCAAAGCTTTTCCAGAGGTGAAGGGATTCGAACCGGGGGCCTTCCGTTCACGCGCCTTAACCAAGTAAGCCACCAGACGGAATTTCCACAATCAAATGTAGGAGCCCTCCATTTCATTCCCTTCTAACTTCTGTGTTTTAATTGCGTAAAGTGGGCCTCATCCTTGAAATATTAAGACTGTAAAGCTCATTAATTGAGCTGATCATTATAGGAAAATTATAAATTAAATCAATAACTTTTTTAATCAAAAATCCATCCATTTCATTAGTTTCCAGTGATTTGGAATTTTTAAATTATATATATTAAACTATAAACCACATTTAATTTTGATATAGAATGTGAAGCATGCAAAACCAAAACACTTATCACATTTAAATAAGTCGTTTTGAATTATTTATAACTAACCATTATGAAATTATGGACATATTCACTTCCAAACTTGGGCCCAACAGTCGCGTCCTGTACTGCGCTGCTCACGCCGGCCAGCGGAAGCAACCAGAAGATGATGGCACATTACGCCGTCGGAAATTCGTTCATCCTCGATCAATTGATCCGGCCGCATGCCCGAGAGATCTTCAAGCATCAGATTTGCCGGGAAAACCTACGATTACATATTTATTTCGATCTTACACTTACATAAAACTTTGAATCAAAATTTAATTTTATCCAAAAAATGTATACGAAGTATGCAAACAACTTTAAACACGGAATTATATATAAATACAACACAGAATTTATTCAGTTACTCCGTTTTACAATCAAAATTTATGCCGACTAGTACACGAAATTATAGTAGCATTATATTAATAGAATTTTGATTTTACTTGAACTAAACAATTTATTATGACCAATGTTTGGTTTTAGAGCAGTTACTCTTATAGAAATCGCCTGACAGGATGTACTTCTGTTTCATAATTCCACCAATTCTGAATAATATTTCTAGATGATCAGCTCAAGCAACAGTGTTCCATTATGTTTCAGATCAGAAAATTTGAAGGTGTTTAAAGAGTTTTTTATTTCCGAGAATTCGTAATAATTTCATGATATTTTTCGCCATCTTTGGTAGTTTGTATCATAGTTGTAACAGACATCAGTATCTCTTTCATTTGGTCGTCGTCTTAAAAATTACGCCAAACTATTTAAATCTCCTACATATCAGTAAGAATACGCGAGGATTTAATAAATTGATTTGGCTCTACCCGGAGCGAAGAAAACATCGATTACATCATGATTGCATCTTTAACTAATGTCGTAATAGTGTCATGTTAAATGCTTCCTAACAGAAGAACTCACTTACAGAGTGTTTTCAGGTAACTCAGAAACGTAGAAAAGACTTCCTTTGTATGTTAAAAAAAAAAAACGAGGAAGACGGCGGCAGGCGCAAACTTGCCATGATCAAGCATCTCTCGAAAATCTCAGTGAGTTGAATATTCGGTAAATTATCTTAGTTAATTGTCACAGACCCACAATTAAATGGATTTATTGTTTTATCTTTGAAGGGTTGTGAAGGTTATACAGAATAATAACGTTTGGCAAATTGTAGAAGACTAAGGTCTGTTTGGCAACATCGCAGATTTCCTTTCGACAGATCTTCAGTATGTGTGCAAGAAGTGCGCTGCAGCAATTCAGAGTGACTGATTTATTTGACCCCATAGACGAAAATAATACCTTTGGTAGTCGGTAGTAGATACATCTGTCTTCCTTTAGCTTCGTTGCCTTGGCACTGCTCCATTCTTCTCTGTTTGGTATCAGAATGAGATATATAGACTCCAGTCCAATGATGTCAGACCTCGATTACATTTAAAGAAGACAGTAATAACAATTATTTTGATTATAACAATTCAAACTATCTTTGGACAGTCCAATAACGTTTACTTATGTAAGAACGTTTTGCAAAACATGAGGTTGCCTAAAAATAAGTTTAAATAATCAGTATATATTAGTAATGGAACACATGTAACGAAACAATTAGGTATATAATCTTTGGTACTAATTTTTCTTTCTAGTATGAATCTTAATATATGATAATTAAAATGAAGGTGAAATAAAGGCACTACATGTTTAAAAATATGATCACTGTAAGAAAATGAAAATTCTTAGATATTAGATGCACCTTTCAGAGAAGTTTGTGAAAATGTCTTATAACACGCTTTGCTTGTTGTGACATGTTCTACGTAACCTATTGCTTTTGTTCGTGATTAAATTTATTTGTTGATAGTCTATTAAAAAAATAGAATGTATTCAGTAATTCTGCCTACCTCCTTTACTAGGGATTGTTGAGGTAACCTAGGTTCAAAGTAAAAAAGAAAACATTTATTTAGTACTGAAAAACATTTTGACTGAACATAAAAGCAGATTGATTACTAAACAAAACATCAATAAATATGACAAGTAATGACATACTTCTGTGTCTCCAAATTCTAAAACAGTGCTCTTTTTCTTTTTACGGTCTGATTAAATCGATCTGAAGCTGGTCTGGCGGAACAGGTAATTTACTTGACAATTTTAACTTTATTTAATGTAACCAACAGGAAATGGTCCACGATGCGAAGCTTTCCCTAATTTTTACTTTCCGATAGCCATATTTTTCTGTTTCAAATTATACAGGTTTGTTCACGAACTGATCCTGTATTTTTTCCTTGAAAATTAAATCATACATGCAACAAAGTTTTTCGACGCTATAAAAGTAGATATTAGTTCTCGATTTCCGCAATCGTGATACTGGCTTGCAAGTTCATATAAGATGGTCGACAGATGAAGTGTAAGAAAGGAACAGTGAACTGTATTTAACAAATCTTATATAACAATATTTTGGCCAAGTTTATAATGTATCCCATTACAAACTCAATAGTTTCTATAAGATTGAGTCATAGCCAACTACACACAACGAACGTGTTTTCGAATATGTCTTCGAAAGTTTTAACTCACTAGTCGGCTTTACGAGTTGTAGAGTCAAGACGGGAGAAGATGTGGGATAAGGGATAGGAAGGACCATCCCTGAATTCGCCTGGAGTAATTTCTGGAAACCATGGATAACCGAAATCTGGATGGCCAGACGCTGGTTTGAACCTGCGTCCTGCAGAAAGCAGAAAGCGCCGCCTCAAACCCAATTCCTTGTTCGGTTTGCATGTGGACATAACTGGCTTCACAACTGTTCATATTCGAAACTATATGATTATTTTCATTGAGTTTTTCTTAAAGAAAATATTTACACGAATAACCGACAGCAATAAAGAAGCTACGAGTATTAGGCGCTGAGGCTAGCAACGAGATAACGGAGGATATGTACCAATGTCTCATTTCATGTTGAAAACGGTGACAGGCGAAACTGTGATCGTATGGAAAGATATTGCAGTAGGTATGAAAAGTTGTTCATGGAAGGGAAAAGATGACCATGACCACAAGCTGGCACTCGATTTCAGGCACAAGGGTGTGGGAAGTTTTTCTTTTTTAGGTAAGGGTGTCAGGGATTGGAATGAGTTACCAAGGGGAATGATGAATAACCTACCGAAAACGTTAAAAGAATTTAAAGTTAAAATTTTTAGAGGGCAAATGTAGGTGAGTGAAGGATAGCGGGAAGTTGGGTGTGTAGGGAAATTGCCACCGGAGCGTGTACTCCATTGCAATTAAATTAAATTAATATATGTTTCGCTGAGGTAAAATCATTAGCTAATATCTTTTTTTTCTCTCTCTCTTTTTCTGTTGCATTTCTATTGTAGGTAAGAAATATTGAATCACGCCGTATGTCGCCCTGTACGCTGCTTGCAACAAGATACGTTTTTAACAAAAAATGCAGATGAGATTAACGTTTATTTCCTGGCACCATACCATTTCCATTTATTACAATTTATGAAACTTATCGCGAAATGTAGTCTATGTAAAGTGACGGTCGCAAAATTTTGAAGAAATGTCACTTTTCATAGTGAGCCTGAGAACTTTTAGGACATGGTAGCATATTTTACATTCGCGAAATAAACAACACGAGGACTGATATAAATATTTATGTGTCAAGAAATTACTTTTTTTAACTTAATACAATTTTTTTATGCGTTGGCGGAAATTAAAAGTGCAACACCCAGGCAGGAATGGGGAAATTTTAGGAAACTTTGTAGGTATATCCATGGTCATAGCCAAAAGAAATGATAACAAATTGAAATGGATCAGGCTAAGTTTATTACCTATAGATACATTTGTCGGTAAGAAGTGCGCCACCTTGAGCACGTATGCATCCGTGGATCCTTGCAGGCATGTCTTCTTGGGGTATGTCTCTCTACGACTGCATGTTTTGTGCAGTCAGTTGTTGCATAGTTTGTGCTGGGTGACCATGTGATCTAATGTATCTACTTCTGGCATTTTTTTAAAAAAATTACTATTTACTCTTCTTTTAAATAGCCTAATACCTAGTGACTAAATTAATCCCTACATATTAATTTTTTAATTTGTTGGGTACATAGTTTCAGGATATTTACAAGAAACATTTTCATGCAAGGAATTTGGCATGTAGTTCCATTACACTTCGAATTATTGTCAAATTAATTCTATAATATTACAGTGTTTCTTGCTTACAATTGTAACAGTTACAGTTGCTATTGCAAACTATTTAATATATATTTATATGTACATATTTAAATAATAACAAATGTAGCTTATTGTTGTTTAGTTGTTATACTCAGTACCTTCTACTTACAATTTATGTTAGAATTGACATTTCGAGAAGCTGAGCTTGAACCCCTCTCCCCTCAGGCTACTACTTAGAATCGGATTCTTCCATTGTTTTGATGCTTAATCGATTAAGTTTGTTTTGCTAATGTTTCTGTTACCAATGGGCATTGGAGTTTATACGCACGCTTCCGTTGTAGTAACATGACGTTTTAATGCGTAATCGATTCAGTTTGTTTTGCTAATGTTTCTGTTACCAATGATCATTGGAGATTATATGCACACTTCCGTTGTAGTAACATAAGGGGTATATGTTAATCTAGAATTCCATTTGTGTTTTACAGTTCTATAATTTGATTTTACTGCATTATTTCTGATTTCACTGAAGTACCGCACCATTACAATGTTGTTTTACTGCAATATGCAAATTATTCTTAAACTACTCATCGTTCAATTGCTACATTACTAAATAACCTTGTTATCTACTTGTTTACAAATTTCATTTCAGAGAAGTCATAGCCCTTTTCGCTCTAGCACGCTATTACATCATTTACGTGCTGTAGGCCTACTTAAATCCTGCAACATATTCCATTTATTACGGTACAGTCACAACTTTAGCACCACATTTTGTAAATTTGTTTAGCCTTAGTGATGGTAGTTTTATTGAAATATTCCAGTTATTCTTAAAATATCCCAATATTCAATTAGTTTACTCATATCTGTCTGTGTTCTATCATGTAGCTATACCAGTGGACAGTTGTGCCGGATTACTGGATAATAACAATTATTTATAAATTATGTATAATTTTATGTTCTAAGGCACTACAGTCCTGAGCTAGTTCGCATTTTGCAGCATCCCGGGTTGCCATTAATATGGAAATTAACTCCCAGATATTGTCATGGTTCATTATTTATTTGTGCAAAAGTCAAAGATATATTCTCTACACATTACAAACAAGTTATAACATTTCTCTCTCTTGTTTGGCAGTGGTAGCAGTGCTTTGTTTGCTGTTAATGGAAGGCTGAAGTTTGCGCATTCCGCCACGCACGTGTTCTCACTCAGGCCAGTAGTATGGCCTCGGTTCCTTTTTACAATGATAGTATTACTTAATATAACAGTTATACATTTGATTTGTTCCTGAAACGATCACCTCTGGTATCACAATCCAGTTATCTGCTATAAGGCATTACCCGTTGTTTTAATTTACCTACCAAGTCATACTAACCTAGCTCTGAATCTAAACTACTCTCTCTTCCCACCACCATCATCCCCGAATAGTCTGCCAGCCATTGCCTTTATGGATTTCCAGTAGGACACGATCGACCGACATATCGCAACAAATCTTCCGGCTTACTGTAAATAATTTCTTTATGATCGTATGTTTGGTCGTGCGACTTCTCTTGGCCGGTCCCTATACCCGATTGACGCTCCACCCATATGTCTTTTTTTTGTGTGCAGATGATGTACTTTGTTTAACACATTATGGAGAATACTCCATGATCGCTAATCTAGAATTATATCTCACGTTGATCTACTCCGTAGTATGTTGATACCCGGCGTTCTTACTCTGGTATCCCAGCCCGACGCCTTCACATGCCCTCCAGAGGATATGGACGTGGACAGCCAATAGCTGGCGCTGGCAACCGGCATAACTAGCGCCACAACACTTCAGACGCCCCGCAGTCGGCCAATCACACGCGATCGGACTGATATAAATACAGCGACGCTGCACTGCCTAAACCAGTACAGTATTCGCTGCAGCTCAGTTTTGTTGCCATCTCACCGTACCTCACATCGTGGACTTCGATCGTGCGCGTCTTTGTTCTCCGTTCGGTTTGTTCTTTTGGACTCAGTGATTCTTCTCATGGCCTTTGATTGTTCGCGTCCCGGTTCTTCACTCCGTTATACATGATCGTCTCGATCCACGGCTGGCCCGTCTCGTCTCCGTCCGACCTCCTGTCCGCCTGTGTTGACCTATACAGCCGGCGTGCAGATACAGCAAATTGGCGACGAGAAAAAGGTAATCAACAGTAATCATGAACGTTGTGACTCGCCTTCTGGAGCAACTTCAGCAGCAAACAGAGTTGCTACAGCGGTCGCTCCAGTTAATAGTGGATAAACTGGAAGCACAGGATGTTAAATCAGACCTGACCGCGGCAAAATCTCATATTCGTCCCCCAGCTTTTCCACCGTATAACGACGCTTAGGAAGATTGTGATACTTATTTGCATCGTCTCAAACAGCATTTCACGGCGTTCCACGGGACGGAGGATGCCTTACAGCTCTCGCTGTTTCTGTCGTGGGCATCACCTGACACGTTTTTCTCCTTCAAAAATCACTATCGGATCAAGTCGCCCTTACATTCAAAGCAATGTGCACACTGTTAACAAATTATTATTCTCAAAGATACCATGTGGTGGCCTCCCGTCTGGAATTCCATCAGTATCATAAACAACCAAAAAAATCGTAACGGTCGTGGGAGACGGATCTCCAAGGCCTCAGCCTCAAATGCGACTTCACTTGCACAAACTCAGAGTGCAAGGCCTCATAAGCAGACTCCCTGATTAGCGACGTCATCGTGCAGCTAGCTCCAGACTCAGAGGTGCGCACAGTGGCTTTGAAACTCGATAAGATGTCATTGTACGCATCGCGCATTCGTATGAAATCTCTCAGGCTGCGAACGAGCGCCTTATGGTACGTCCACAGGTACGGACGGGACGGTCCAAGCGTCACAATGGAACCCCCGCGTACAATGCACACACATGGGCCGCTCCAGACGCCAACAAAGCAGGACGCCATCGTTCTCCGACATATCCACGACGTTTGGACCCGAACCCCTCCTCGACGGGTTCAGAGGCCCCTGCCGTCTGCTCACATTGCTTCACTACTCATTCTAGGGTGGATTGTCCCGACCGCTTGGCACATTACACAAGATGTGGTAAAGAGGGTCACTTCCGATGAATCTGCAGATACCGGGCACTTCGTCCCGGTCCAGGAGCCCGGATGTATCAAGAAACGGTACATACACTACAGACCATAGCTCCTACTGGCGACTCGTTCACACGGAAACTGTTTTTAACTCTCAGAATCGCCAACCAGGATATCCGTTTTCAGGTGGACAAGGGGGCAATCTTCTCACTAATAAACCAAGCCACCTACGCCCGACTAGGCTCCCCACCGTTGTCTCCACCTTCACGACGTTTATTATGATACGGGGATAAATCCATTCCCTTGTTGCGCCAGTTCTCCATTACGGCTGCCTACAAACATGTTACCAGATCAATCACCTTTCTGGTTGTGGACCAGCCCTCGGCTACTAATATTTTTGGGTTAAATTCATTTACCACATTTGGATTCTCAATCTCTGACGAAGTCCAGATCATATCGGACTCTGTCCCATTCCATGATCTTGATTCCCTCTGCATCCAGTTTGCACCTATCTTTACGTCGGACTTCGAGGATCACATCACCCTCCGGCCAAGGGCAGTACTTCGCTTCTGCCGTGCCAGAACTATTCCAGTCACCCTACGTCCAGCCGTAAAACAGGAGCTTGACCGACATCAGAAGGTTGGAGTAATCGAACCTATCAAGTACAGTGCGTGGTCTATCCCACTCGTCATCATGCGTAAACTCAATGGCACCCTCCGGTTATTTCGGGATTTTAAGGCCACAAACAACCACCAGTCTCAAATCGAAACGTATCCTCACTAAACTTACGGGTGGCGAAAACTTCTCGAAGATAGACCTCAAAGATGCATATTTGGCATCGTTTCCGCGCCGGCAATCTTGGAATAGCTGCTGCCGCATATCCCTGCATATGCAAATTATTTGGATGATATCATTGTCACAGGAGCTATTCGCACCCTATTTGCAGCCTTACAGGATGCAGGGATGCGGTGTCGTCTCGAGAAGTGTAAATTTTTTCAGGAGGAAATGCAGTATCTAGCCCATTGGCTCAACAAAGATGGAGTTAGGCCAACAGATCGCAACATGACCACCATACTCCCTACGCCGCCCTAAGAACCTACCAGGACTGCAAGCTTTCCTCGAAAAAATTAGCTACTCAAAGTTCTTGCCACAAGCAGCACATATTTCGCACCACTCAGTCAGCTCCGAAAGAAGGGCGTCCGCTACAACTGGACCCCGGCTTGCCAACGAGCCGTTGAAACGCATACTATGATCTGCTCCTTGTTTTCCCCCACACGTTCAGTAGTCTTGGCAGCCGACGCTTCAGTATATGGAATCGGGGCTGTACTCGAACATAGGAATGAGGATGGCTCTGAGAAACACATAGCTTACGCTTCTTTGACATTGACTCCAGCACAATGTAACTTATCGCAAATCCAGAAAGCGGCATTGGATATAGTCTTCGATATCAAGAAATTTCATGTATGTTTGTTCAGAACAAAGTTTTCAATCATCACGGATCACAAATCGTTGGTGGCAATATTCGGAACACTCTCCAGACTCCTAGAGCAAGCAGCTCAACGCCTACAACGTTGGGCGATGTTTCTGAGTGTTTATAACTACGCTATCCAATATAAGCCAACAGCACAGCACCCCAATGCCGACGCCCTATTACGCCTGCCTGCTGGCCCCGATCTGGAATACGATCATTGAGTGTCAGTAGGATCAGCACGAGGCCTCACCAGCAGCCGATTTATAGGCGCTAGAATCCGTCATTGGGTGTACGCGAATTGCTTTATAACCTCCTCCCCTCTCAAGAATCATGCTGCGAATCTCCGGCTGCTTCACTACGCCCGCGCCGAGGAATTGGGCTTTTCCGAATCACCCGCCATCACAGCAGAGACGGTGAGGCAAGGTGCATTTCGCCACCCCTTACGCGTGCCCACGAGGAACTACGCGGAAGTGGCGCCCTCTACGAACCAGGCCGAAGACCCTTCGGAAACCTACACGCAACACCCGGCCCCAACCGAACCCCGCAGGGCGGGTGGAAGCCGTAGAGACTGAGCACCGCGCAGGAATGCCCATTCTGATGGCCCACCACGCCAGCCGACCGATCGTATCGTCACTGAATATGCTGCTTCCCACACTAGGTCTAGCTCCTAGTGCGCTTTCCCCCGCACCCGCCCGACACTTGTGTCCAGTGCAAGCATGGGTTTCAACACATTCGTCCAAGCTCCACAGAGCACCCTCGCAATGCACGATCCCGCTGCAGAGGCTCGAAAGCACTCACAGGGTGATTGCTGGCCCTCCCCGGGTAAAACCTATACACTACCAGTCCACACTTACATAGTGGACCTAGCATGGCAGCATTAGAGACGGCTCCCACAAGCAGGGATGATACCCCTTAGCCCCAAGCGCCACGCGCAAGGCGGCGAGCCACCCCGACGCGGCACACTAAGCGTCTGAGGTGCTTGGTCTTCGTTCACCAGGAAACCCCCAACACTGGACCAGTCAGGACAAGCTTGCTCATCGACTTGAGCTGCGGCCAACACCGTGGTGTGCCACGGTGCAGCTTACGCAGCTGCACAGCCTCCACCAAACATCAGGCAGCTCCACCACAAGCTTTCGCACACTGGCCCACTCCCCACCAACCTTGGGACCGCTTTCACCTGGACTTCGTGGTACCATTTTTGGGAATCATAGATGCCTAATCAAAGTACCCATACGTGGTCCGCATGGCATCCACAACGACGCGGACGGAAGCCACGCTCAATGCAAGTTTTGGCCATCAAAGGTTTACCACGCACGCTTGTCTCTGACAATGAGCTCCAGTAAACAGCAACTGCCTTCAAGGAATTCTGTGTGGCATCAAACATATATTTAGTCCTCCATTCCATCCTGCCTCAAATGGCGAAGCAGAACTCCTGGTCAGGACGTTCAAACAACAAATGCTGAAAGTGATGCAGTCAGCTACGACGTCTTCGGCCCTCATTCTTTTTTGAGCACTTATTGGACCACAGCAATCAATGGTCGTAGCCCAGTGGTACTACTCCATGGACAAGCTGCACCTCATGGCACAATCGCCGGCGGAGACCCAATCCAGGGCCTCCCACAATTACACGCCTGGCAGTGCAGTATGGGCACGCTCCTATGGGGGAAACACCACATGGACGTCGGCAACGGTAGAGGAGACATACGGACGATGCGAATCTCAGTACAAACACCAAACAGATTAGAACGCTGCCATCAAAACTAGCTGTGACTTCGAATGGCGGCATGTCCAGGTCCATCACCATCACAACTACTCCTCGAAGAATATGCCGTAACACCACCAGCACCATTAGCGGGGGTTACACAGCTAGTCTCACCACAAGCGACACATCATCCATACCACTTGCGCCCAAGAAAGCGAACAAAACTCGCATCACCTGCCAACATTGTCGTCGAGATCGACGTCCCCAGCGATCCTCCACCACCCACAGTGGCACCCACATCACCGCGTCCTCAACACTTGAGTACACCTGTTCAAACTGAGAATGATCCGGCCACGCTACCACTGCCACTCCAACCTCATCGTCCTAAGCTTCGTCGAGGGCGCTTCCGTCTTTACGCACCTAATTGCATAGGGGTCAGAGAGTGTAACCAAGCTCCAAGCATTTGAAAATGACTCTCTCTGTAACCACTTTTTGTATCTGCCCTGCAATCACCCTTCTGCCAGCAACAGCCACCCCTACAATTTGGCGGTCTTCGCTTGCTGTTGTCCTCCTGTATGAACCTGTGCTTGCTCTAGAACTACTAGAGACTTCTTTCATCCACTGTATAATAAATCTGTAAACTGATGTTGCACTATGGCTATCGGAAGATTTCACGATATGATGCACCCATTTCAAACACGCCAATTCTTTGAGCTCTCTCACAATTAGACATTTGGGTGTTGAGGGTCGTCACTCTTCGCCTCGGCATACTTGGTCAACTTGGGGATAAAAAAAGTGTTATGTAACACCACACTGTTTACCAACTATACGCCAAAAAACATAAAACAAAGCTTTGTAATTCTCATACTATTACATGCAAAACTTTCAATTTTTAATCACTTAATACTCTCATATGTCGATACTTGGGGCCAAATTTAATTGATTTATCACAATTCAGTGTGGCTGTTGAACTTTCCTTTTCCTCCAGTGTATGAATAAAGAAATCATAAAACATACAAAATAAAATTGTAATGTAATTTCGCTAATTCGAGTAAGCATGAAATGAACACCCTTCTTCCTCTTTTTCTGTTTTTAACCTCAGACAAGAGATTATGAATTCTTGTTAATTTACCGTTGGTCATCTCGCCCGTACTTCTTACGGTATTCATCATGCTGACTATTAAGATGTACTTCAAATCCCAATAATATACCGCAGCAAATTTTTAAATAAAAATGCATTAAATGTCCGAAAATCGAATTCGTCATTATTTTTTTTAGCGCCCGAGTAAGGCCAACGCTATGAATACACTGTTGTATCATCTGAAAGCTAGTCAATGTTAACTTTATGGTGCTATGTTTTCCTGTGGCCACTTCCAGGTGTTACTTTGTCACCACATGACGATATAGCACTTAAACTGTCAGCCTCTCGATATATTACCAGTTTGGTGCCACCCTAATTTTGATATATTTTTATTTATAACTATGTACCATGTAAGTTGAATTTCATGACACGATTTTCACGACAGTATTTTTTCCATTTCATCTTTATTTAATTATTATTTTTTTCTTGTCACAGACGATTTACTTCTTCATTATATTTTGATTTTTGGTTATAAAAGTTTTAAAATAGATAGATATAGACCTATTCTTACAACGTTTATGCAAACGATTCCGTCTTCCGGTTGAACTTCATGCGCTATTATTTCAGCTGTCAAAGCATGGATTTTATGGTCTTACTCTATGTTAGTAGGCTCACAGGAAGTTGATCGTCAAAAACCTCCTCCGCACTGACTCACAGAGCATTACGGGATAGACTGGCATTTCATGATTGGTGCGGTGTTAATCCAATGCCGGTATTTTGCTCCATGAACATTCCTAGATATATAATGACACATAGCTTGTATACGTGGCTACTGGTAAATCCGACAGCTCGTCGTCTAATGAATATAAGGCATTCAACTGAAACTAGGCAGACTCTCTAAGAACCGAAACAACGATATAATGTGTATGGAGACAATAATCTTATAAGCTGGTATTAAGTTAGAGACCCGAATACAATTAAGACAGTATATCTGAATATCAGTAAGATAGAATTTAATACCAGCTTTTCGCTACATAAAATTTTGTTTGTTTCTTCCTTCCTAAAATGATGGATTGGCGACACTACACATATTCTTCTTAGCTTAATTTTAAAAGTACCACTAAAGCAATTTATGTGGTGTCGCTGTATTTTAGTTACCAGTCAGCAGGCTTGTAATCCATCAGTGCTGGATACAACTGTGTTTCCTATTTTACTTGCAAAAACACTACTGTTTATGAAAATTCAAAGAAGGAGACATTTGAGTACAATGAAATTGGTTCCACATATTAGGGACATGGCAATACACAAATGATTAAGATTGCAGACGTGTAAATGAGCTTTGACAGTGAGAATTCAGTGACTGCAAGCGAACCAGAATGAACAAATTTTCGACCGATCATATCCCAGACATCTTCCATGGGCAAAATTGCAGGCCAGCAGTGATCCCTATCTTTTTTTTTTTTTTTTAAAAAAAAAAAAAAAAAAAAAAAGACTTACACATTCCTCGCCACATGTGGCCAGTCAGTGGGTTGCTGAAATAGGACATGTGGATCTGCCTGCAGGAGGGGCAGTAACTCCTGCCACAAAACCTCCCTGATGTGGCGTTTACTGTTCAGATTACACTCAATATGTAAGAGACGTGATCGCATGTTACAGCCAATGGCGCACCAAGCCATCATACCTGCCGTTTGTCCACTGTGTTGCTGAACAGTACGCTATGCCTGGTTGCGTCCATCTTGCTAACGTCTAAAACGTAAGCGGCCATTACTGCAGGACAGGTTGAAGCGGGAACTAGTCAGAAAACACTACTTTATGCCACTCATAACGCCAGTGCCGTAGACCGGGTGCCCATAGCAGGTGACGGGTTGGTGATTTCTGGCTAATGGAAGTTGACGCACGGCATGCGTGCCCCCTCAGCAGACGTCATCGAACCGTCAATGCAAATGGGGCAACGCCCGTTACAGTGCTCCAACTTTGAGCCAACACTATGGACGAAGTGGTGGACGCTCGCTAGGATTTTCGGGCTCTTAGCAGTTACGTCACCGGTTGGGGTCCGTGGCGAATTCATCGGGTAGGGCCCTCTACAACTCTCTCTACAACTGTCGGGAGGGATTCATGGGCGGGGGGTCCGTTAGGCCGGTCATCGCCTTCCCCCTCCCTCGCCCGGTGGGCCCGTGGTACATTTGTCCTGCTTACCGCCCCTCTCCTCCCCCCCACTACTGGCCCTGGGACGAAGCATTTTTTCAATTACGGCCAAGCGGACAAGATGGCGGTCACCGCCGCAATGATCTCATTCTGTAGGCTGATACCCCCTCGTCGCTATATATGACTCTCTGTTATCCACTGGTACCCCACACACGCATCACTATCGTCGAACCGTGCCTCCTTTCCCGGATACCAATCATTCTATCATGGTCGAGTTCAATCACAAGCTAATACTGTACCTTTCGACGTCCACGAGGATACCAGCTCTTACGTTGAACGTTTCCATTTCATTTATCAGGTCTTCGCAGACTGAGCATGGTTTTACAGTGATCTGTCCGGTCACACAAGAGAGGAAGCTGCTGGGCCTTCGTGCACGCCATATCTCTTCTATCTTAATCCTTATTATATATGGTGTCACTGTTCCACACATTCTACGATTTTGGAGTGATTCACACAGTTCATTGCAAATAGTAGTGTGATTACGGCTGCCAAATCAAAGTTTCTTCTAGACAGGCGTTTACTAAACACATGATGCTGGAAGAAATTCTTTTCAACTAAGCGACAGTCATTCACGACTCTTCCTCTGCTTAAATGCTTTCACTTTCTTGGTTCGAATCATTTGCTATGTTGACCTTGTTACGTTGCCCTTTTTCTTTTTTGTTGTGTCTTCATTTTGATAATCATTAGTACAAAAATTACAGACCGAAATTTTAAAAAAATATATATTATATATATCCACGTACCCGTTGGATGTGTCTCGTGGAAGTGAGTTAATTTATTACTTCATTATAACCACTTGATTTTTATGTCATATTTATTATAATTTTCCATTCGCCACAGTGAGAATAATCAGCCATTAAAGATGCGTGCAAACAAAGAAGTCTAACCAGTTTCCATCACACATGGAGAGTTTTTCATTGCCTCTATAAAACTACAGCAAACGTGACCTCGTCTGTGTCTGGATCATACCTGTTTGAGCTGTTCTCATTGGTTTCATAACGATGTCGCAGATGTGAGACTAGAGAACTGTAATTGATTCTTAGCCTGCGCTTCTTTTCAGCGTTCTTTTTTATTTAATCTCGATGGGGTAGGGACCAAATCGATGCCACCTTCTTTCCGGTTTGTTAGAAGCTGCGATTGCCAATAACTTTCGTCAAAGCATAGCTTTAAAAACTTAATTTAAATTTTTAATTCGTTTTATTCTGACGATGGATAGCCGCTATGTAAATGGTCGTTCGACAAAAATAATAAACCATTGCTGCTGGAAATAAAATTAACCAACATTATACAGAAGGAATATGAATAGCAAATATGATTTGTTTATGTTAGTTTCTTAGTTTATTATATGAGAAGAGGTCTAGCTGAAATTAAAACCTATAATTTGTTATACAGCAAGATTATGCGAGACAGAATATTATCCCCATACAAAACCGTTTACGTTGATTATTATCTATCTGCTGCGATAAAAGTATGAATTACGCAACGATATATTAGTGATTGTTATTCATCGTCTATTGAAGTGTAACTAAAATACGTGGTATTGTATTAGGTGGTTTCAGGCAAACCGTCGACTTAAGCATACTCTTCGATAGCCTCTGTTGAGATTAAATCTAACATTGATCTTTAATTATTCGTTGAATATCAAGCATTTAATTTCATTTACTATTAGATGAATTAATTAAATAATAATTAGTATTTTTTTAGTTCGATAATAATTGGTTATAAAATAATCGCTAGCTTTAAAGTGTCACCAAGTGGCGTGATATTTAAGCGATTCTACTGGCTGATAGAATGCATATCCATAAGTTGAGGGAGAGTCTAACCAGTTATCTACAATTCGTTTATGTAACCTAAACTCTCTATATTAGCTTTAAATTAGAGTAATATAGCTAGTTCATTATCATTAGTGTAATAAGATAGTATTTCTTCATTCAGTTTATACCATATTTATATTTGTTTTTAGTGAACTCTTTCGAGATTAGTTGGTTCCTTCTGTACGCGAGGGTACACCGCCGAGTTGTGTCGGCAGTTGTGTTGGCAGTTGGGTTGAAACCTTAAGAGGGTTGTGATGTGCTTGATTGCTCAAACCTAGTGACCGTGAGAACAGATCAGTTCAGAAAAAGAGGAGATCGTTCTATGATTGCTTCTTTAGCAAGAGTGGAGGCGTTGTATACGAAATTTTCTCTGGAAACTAGCCGAGTGGGTACGTTTGTATAACACGAAACGTTTTATACAAACGTACTCACTCGGATAGTTTCCAGATAAAATTTTATCTTTGAACTATTTAGTTTTCCCCCGAGTGAAGTTGAAGTTCATTAAGGTCGGATTACGCATGTGCTCGATACTTAAGGATTTGTAGCGAAAGAACGGCTTTTCACCACAACCAAGTTGGATTCGCCTCTGATCAATCACTCCCCGATCAGTTTTACCGAAGATATGTGGTCATAGGATCAGAGCAATTACGTTCTGCCCTCACTTAGTGCTAGTAATGAGCAGGAATCAACGATACAAATGAAAACATGTAGTTGAAAGAATGGAGTGACTTGAATAACTTCAATAAAAATAGGCACATAGAAAATACACTTCAAATAACTGAAAAATACTGCATAAAATAGCTCTCATGAAATAAATCTCTTACTAATATAGTCCTGTCACTCGGAATATTCTTTCTAAGCCAGCAGAAGGGTATAAATGCATTAGCCTTTACCTTATAAAATCTTCATGCCTACGGGCACTGTGCTCCATCCTGTGGCTCGACGAAATAGACTCCTCGAGAACTGCGCCAGAGTGAGCTCTCGCGCGTTGAAGCGGAGTGGGGGAAGTCATGTGACATTAGTTCTATTCGTTTAAAATCCCTTACTAAGGGCTTTTTGAATGTACCCTGGAGGGGAGGCCTCTTCTCGCGAGAAGAGAACCTGTTAACCTTGGACTATGCTGCTTCGGGTGGAATTAAATTACATTGCTGTAGCTTGAGAAAAATTATCCCGAGTAAAAATTACAATATACTATAACTAAAATCCCTCAATATACTACAGACTGTATGTGAGTTTCATTGTATAAATGTGTCACCATACCACTCTGAGTATTATCTGAATATGTCACCAAACCATTGGGAATCGTATTAGTTTTGAAACTGGAACTTGCAGCTTTGAATGATTCGAAATCTGATTAGCATCTGTAGGCTCTTTTGGTGAAAATAATATTTTATCAAGTACTAATTAAAAATTTGGACGTTATTAATTATTATATTATGTGACATTTGTTGATTACTATTTCACTTTAGTACGAATAATATTAACTGAAAGGTAAATCCAGTGCTGACCATATTTATTGACTTCACAGAATCTGCCAAATTCCCACAAAATTCTTGTTTCTAAATGTTTCAAAGTGAAATACTTTGACTGACGCCACTAAAATTAAAATAACTGCGCCAGCATTCATTAAACAAAACAGGAGATAATCCACTGGTTAGATACAACAGATTAAGCTAGGAATTACTGAATTTTAGATTCTTTAATAGAATTCTTATAATCATATATAGCAGCTACAAGAATTTTTCTCATTATAGCAACTGCATTCTTTATAAATAATTCTTTTTATCTGAACTTTTACTTTTAAAACAGTAGTGAGCCGCTTATCTTTTTTTTAAATTATTGTCTAGCCATAATATAGTTAAAAGGAAGAACCATTCTATAGCAACATATATATGACTCCTAATCGAAATGTACTTGTTTCAAAAACTGTTTTCTGGAATTATTATTAAAATAATTAACTTGTTCTTTCATTCAGGTGAAACACTTTTTTTTCCTGTGCGAAGTAAGCTAAAGCGCAACTATTTATCGATTCGTAAATAAGGCTACACATTTCATTTTATCAGTTAGACATCAATGTATTTATAAAACATGAGAGTGATAAGTAACTTCGGAACTCCACTACAAAGATGTTACTACGTAAACTTTATGACACCGCGATCAAAGTTCCAAATGAAATATACAGTCATCTCATGGGTAAAATAAAAATATAATCCCTGTCTCAATTGGGAATGAAGGTATTTGCGAAAAGTGATAAAATTTATTTAGAGAAGTAGGAATTAAAGTTGGTTATCTGCTAGAGTAGTCCGAATACATAAAGCATTTTAATTATTCAGTTCCTGTGAGCAAACCACCTCCTTATGCCTCAAGACGTATTAATTATTTAGTGTAGCAAGTAAAACTTGTGCTACGAGAACTGGTAAAGGACTGAAGTACGCTGGAAGTTAAACCGCTGTAAACTTAGTTACCCGATATTGTGACGAGTGAGAACTAAGATGAGAACAAGTGAAATGTTAACACAACAGCTGCAATTTAATGTAAGAATTGAATATATTCGCTTTCGCAGATAAAAGTAAAAATATTAAAAATTATACCAAATATACATCGGTCGAATGAAATCAAACCTGATCAGAAGAAAGCAAGAAATCGGAGAACTGGATTAAAAAAAGATAAACAATTTGTACATGAAATGTAAGGAGTTATATCTAATGGCTGTAAAACAAATAGTAAAAGATATTTTTTTTAGGACAAGGATCGTCAATCATTAAAATATCTAAAGATGTTAAATCCCAAATCAATTCTGGATCCAGAAATGAAAAAAAGAACTTCCCTTCCATTGCAAATTTACTTCATTTTTTCCCAGAGAATATAACTGAGCTGGATATAAAATAGCGAATATGAAGAAATATCAACTTACCATTTGATCAAAACGGTATACCCGATGTTATCAAGTTTAGGAGATATGTTAAAGAACTGAGCAATGGATATAGGTCTCAAACATTTCTGGCGTTGTGTAAATTAGTGAAGAAACTTTTGTATCTACCTCATAGCAGCACCACCGTGGAGAGGTGGTTTTCTGTTATAAATATAATGGAAACAAAATTACGCAATAGAATATCCACAACAGTTAAAGCAGCACTATAAGCAAAATATGAAATAACCGATTGATACTCATTTATAGCTGTGGACAGAGTAATTGGCGGGTCAGTGTGAACGCGCTGTTGCCGTACTTGGGGACAAACTCGCGATGCGCTCTCTTTCTATCACCTGAAAATTGCAACGCTGTGCGGCCTGTGTTGCCTAGTCCAAGCGTCAACAGCTCTCTAACCACCCCCAAACCTTCCACCTCCCTTTCACTAAAAATGTGTGAACCTGAGAATCGGAATTAGAAAGTGTCAGTGTGAGTGTGAACTTGCTCGAGAGAGGATATTTTGATTTTTAGCGATTTACGATTTTTACGTGCGATTTAAATAATTCCTTTTGGTTATTTATTAATTGTAGTAATTTAGTGTAATAATTATTACCGAACAGAAAGTGCAGTAACTTATAATTAGGGAAATTTAGCAAGAGAATCTTGCTACTAAAAATGGATACTTAGGAAGAGACTTATTCTCCTATTCAGTGGCGGCTGGTGGGTTATCAAACTGGTGGTGCACCACAAAACTTGACACAATCGATAAGACGTGATAAAATATACCTGTTTTTATCAACTTGTTCGTTATACTTTTGGATATTGCTTCTATACACAGAATCTAGCTGATTACGAATGTCGACCGTGCCTAACACAGACAAACTCATTACATTTTGTAGGTGTACTTGCGAAGAAACATGTTTTTTTATTTTTTCACTCAAATGCGTCAAATCCTTGATTCCTGTTTCTGTCCAAATCGATTCTCCGCCAAAAATAATGCAAGGAAAACAAAAGAATGCATTAAGACGCTCACATCCACACAACCATTTCTTTCTATTATACATTTCACTTTTAAAACTTCGTGTAAATGCTTTATTTTTCGATTTGCACTCTTGTTTTAAATTTAAAAAGGGCCGTGGCGGTCCGGCCAATTTTATGTTCACTTTATTTTGAAAAGTTCTGTTATTTTCTTTAATGTAATCAATGTTTATGCTCATTTTCACTAACACCATACACAGTATAGAATAAAAGTTCTCGAAAAAAATCGAAACAAAAACTAAAAACAATTATTTACGGTAATATAAATAAACAATTATTAGCGCGTCACACATACAGTGAAACTATACTGAGAGTCTAATAACGAGATGTCAATCATGGCTGCCGTCGCCTCGCGCGCGCCCATGCCAGCCAGCCAATTCGTCAAACATCGGGTGCTCTCGGCAATCCTCGGTTCGCTCGTGCGGCGCTCCACAACCGACTCATTACTCCATACGTTTCTATGAACTACCTTTTGTTTCACGCGTCAGGCGTATTAACTCGTACACCTACAAGTTGTATTAGCAGTCCTCGTGCACTCGCCGAAGCGCACGAGAATTTGTCTTTACAGGAAAATAAGTCTTAATAGTTTAGTAAAGCGCTCAAACTGTTTCACCATAATTGGAGATTTAATTTTTTATACGTTTTTGTTTTTGTATGTTTAAAAATAAATATTAAAATGGTAATATAAAATAAAGATGAAGTAGGTACTTAATATTTTGTCATTTTTAAATCTTTTGGATTGGTGGTTCAGCGCACGAGCGCACTTAAGGTACAGCCGCCACTGCTCCTATTCCAGGTGTTTCCGAACTAACGACTCCCAACAAGACGCAAGTCATCGACAGCAGAACCACCGCTGCTGAAGCAGACAACACAGTAAATCTATCATTCACAATGTTTATAAATATTTCAAATTTCTTGTGGACAATGATCGAGAAATTTTGTCTTCATGTACGCTAGTAGGAAAAGACTTGAAAGATATGGACGTACTTGATATTGACGAAATGAAAAACTGCAGTGATTTGCTACCGCAAAAAACAACCATATTGCGAAAAAAATTAGGGAATGGACAGGCTATTTGCGCTGCAGCTTGTGGTTGTTGGTTTGAGAACTGTCAAGCGCGTGTGTCGTGAGGGAAAATAACCTACGTTTGTTTCTCGAAAGAAAAATATGAAACAATACAGCACTCTAACAAAGCTTAGCGACTTTGACAGTCCTTTGTCAGGAGGACAGTACACGAATTTTACGATAGTGATGAGTGGTAATATATAAACAGATAATTTTGTCGTTAATTAAGCAAGTTTTTCAGTGCAGAGGATGACAAAATAAAATTTTGATTTTAGTTATAAATATACAAACTGAAAATAAAATGTAACACGTGGACTTTTAGCCACAAATAAAAGAAGAGTATTTCCATAAGTTTCCTTAGTCTGTCGAGAATTTTATTTTTCTGCGCAGATAATAGAATAATAAATAACAGGTCTTTGAAACCTCCAATTATATTAAACGCATCTGCAATGTATAACTTTCTTAACGAAATGACATGCATCAATATTTTATGACAGAATAGTGATCATAAATTACTTAAAACACGTTACAAACCATTACTACAAGTAAAGAGGTGAATACAACTGTTACGCGCACGGCTTGGCAACGGCGCATTTGACGCCACCCGCCAATTAATCTGGCCAGAGCTATAATACCACAGAAAGGTGCATGAAGAAATTTAATAAAAATATATACGATTTTTACAGGCAAAAGGAATGGCAAAATTCTGAAAATAAGGTCCTTGAGGATGAAAACGATTTTTTTATTATTATTCTTCGTAATTAATTTCTTAAATAAAAGTTCTTTCCTATAATACTTAAAAGGTTGTATTTTTGATAATTATAAATGTATTTTTTTCGCTTATTTTAAATTCATAAAACGTCTACAGACAGTGAAATAAACATTTTACTGTTTCCTCCTACTTTTTTTAAGGGTAAATTGCTGTTTTTCAGTCTCTTAGGATTGGCAACACTGCTCCGGGCTAGCCCACGGCATCAGTGGGTACTACAGGCATCGTGAGCATCTCTTCACCCTGAGGAAGGTGACTCGGAATAAAGGACGGAAAGGAATTGCCCAAGGTGTTTAAAGGATGTTGCATTCGCCTGGAGTGATTTTCTTTTTATCTTTCATTCCCTCAGCTGAGGTCGAGAGTTAGCTTTACGATTATTAAAACCCTTTACAGCTATAGATTAGTTTATTATAATTTAGAACAGAATCAAGTCACTTTGCAGCCGAGCTAACCTAAGGGGAGGGAGTTGGTTGGTAGTCAGCCGTGGCTTTTGAGAGGAACCATCGTGGCATTCGCCTGACCGCATTCAAGAAGGCCAGACGGGGATGTTTTTCACCCTCGTTTTCCCGAATGCCAGGTAGAAGGGCGAATTCACCTATTACTGACTCCGTCAAGGTTATAGAGAGTGTATCACCATTATTTGCCCTTTCTTTGTACTGTGTTGCTGGAGTTTCTTGTCTCTTGACATTTAATCCTCTTGACTTAAAATGGTTCACCTCATTACGGTTGGTATTTCATTTTGGTAGCTTATTATTGTATTAATGATACAGGACGATAATGGAAGTCTATTTTTGCGGTATATTTTCCCATCTTTTTAATGAGTATATTACTGTTTCTGTCTGCTGATCTGTAAAAGGCGGCTAGGCGTTCCTTAAACCTTTGCTGGATGGTTTGAAGACTAGTTGCCTTATGTAAATTCGGTTTCAAACTGCATTGTTAATGAAGAGTCCTGAATAGGGCTCTGTTCTGTATTACTTCTAGTTTTTGGATGTGGCACTGTGTGTCATACCACCACTGCGGGCATGCGTATTCGATCATAGGTCGAATTATACTGCAGTTGATTCTCACTCCTATCTCTGGCGCCAGAGTGCCGTCTCTATTTAATGATGGATTTAGTTCATGAAATCTCGCAGCTGATCTTCTTCTTATTTCCACGGTGTGCGCATGCCAGGTTAGCCAAGCGTCAGAGGTGTTGCTCCATGGTAAGGGTTTTCCCAAAAGAGTTACATGAGAGTGGGCTTCGTTTATTCTCCCTCGCCGATGGGCGATCATAATGGCCTTCGTCCTTTTGCGGTTGATTGCGATATGCCATCTTACTGACCTTTGTCGAAAAACACGCGCTAGATAGGAGCACGGAATGTCAGCCAGGTGGCATTTGGCAACGAATTTCTAGACTATTCAGCATGGATCAACATCGAGGAAGGAAACAGTTACCTTGGTCTGCCATATACGAAATTAAAACAAAATAAATGAAGTTCAAAAATTACGTAAACGAGAGAGACAACTCAATGATAGTGATAAGGATTTTTATGGTGTTTAGAAAAGTTGTGTTTAGATGAATTATTTTCTGAAGCAGGAAATACTTTAAAACTTTTAAAATCTGAATCATCAAATCAACCTCAACTTGGTAGAGCCCCTGTTTCACATTTCTCAGAAAGCGGATTTCAAGAACGTAGTATTGCACGTTGCACCTACAACAGTTTCAGAGGAAACGGATGCACGACAGGTGTCAATAACTCGATTAACTCAGTCCAACACTAGTGCACAGTCGTTTAGCGGTAGCTAAGAATTTAAACACCGTATGTTTTATGGAAAACAGTAGAATAAATTAAACAAAATTCATTATTTATTAGTAATACTCATACGTTCTTTGTTTAGAGTTATGCTTATAAGTGATATGATTTTGTTGAACCGTCAAAAAAGTTTATTGCAAAACGTCTGGGTACTTCAGAAGCACAATTTATGAAGAATAGATTACGTCAGTTATTTAAGTAGAGCTCAATTTAATGCATTATACTGTCTAACGAGTGCATGCTATCAGATTTAATATAATATAGAAATTTAGCTCTGAATGTTGTGCAACTAATGAAGCCACGAGAAAACTTAATAGCATATGTATTTATGAGAAAAAATAATAATTTAGCAAAATGCTGCATAAGAATGAAATTTCAAAAAGTGTGGGGCTATTTGGATCACATGCTTTGCTGCATAATAGTGCGTATATTAGGCATATAATGTCTTTTATAGTCACCAAAAAAGTTTTAAACACATTTACATTGCAACTTTACTACGAGGAGGCACTCCATGCTGATATTCTACCTTCATTCTTTTCTCTTTGAAGATAATGTCTGGCACTGCGACAGACCACTGCTGTTACGTTTTTCTCTCGTTCTAGATTTGTCTAGATTTGTCTGTGATGTAACTTCTCTTTTGCCCGTTTCACTAGCCACTTTCAAGGGCCTGTTGTTCATCGGAAATACACTTCGTCAACGTTATAGATATTCTGAGGTTGGTCTTGAATATTTAACTCATCGTAAACACCCTTCAAGATGTAGTAGAAACTGTCCACAACCTTTTGTTGATAACCATTGCCTGAGCATTCGAAAGATCTGCTTTTCTCAAGGAAATAGACCGTCTATGTCATCTTTATTTCATCACACCATTGAGTGTTCATGTTCTTTAGCTTTGTGTAGTGGTATACTGCCCTTATCACACTCATAGGCGAAGGACCAAAACTACGTCTAGAAAGACTTTTAAACATTTCCACCAGATCGGTTCCTCATTGTTTGGATCTGTGCATTGTCGGCATCATTCATGAAGCCTCTGCGAACCCGAGTGTTTTCAACTCTTCTATACAGAGTTGTATATGGTACGTTAAAACATGATACTGCCACCTTCGCACTTAAATGTCCACTAAGTAAATTAATTTTTGCTTGAGTCATTCTTTACTCGGCCACTGCTAATACGTTTGGTTTTATATTTCTTTAACATCTAAAACACAAAAAACTTAAATCTCCTGTGTGTAAATCTAAAAAATAAATATAGAATATAAATGCAATAAATTAGTATTTCATTATGATTCAAGTAGCCCCGTCGAAAGTGGTTCAAATAGCCCAACATGAGCAAATTTCGTTGAGTCCTAATTGTTCAGTGGAAAGACCATAAATGCAGCTAGTAGTGAAACAGAACTGTTAAGCAGTCCATAATACATACAAAGTATGCACAAATTAGCTATCTTTCTTCACGTCAGATCTTAAATTCCAAAGAATAGAAACTACATCAGCGTGATTTCTACACAGGAAGCACTTACCTCAGCTGTTTCAAATATACTTCGTGTGAGAATCGTTGAAGATATTTACTCAACTCTTGTTGTTCTTTCTTCTACGACACCACACACTAGCCACAACACTGCAAATGACGTCCAGGATGCGCGCAAAAGATGCGCATAGAACAATTATTGATCCAAATAGCCCCGTGGCCTAAATAGTCCTCCCCCCCCTTACCCTAAATGTATCTGATCTAGTGAAAGAGTCTTTAAAAAGTGAATTTGTCGTAATGAAACGGCTTTTCACCAACGGTTAAGGTTTATAAAAGTTGTTAAATTTTAACAGGTTTACGTTAATGTGAGTTGTTTTGTCGTCATATTTGAATGTTAACAGTTAGGTTATTTTTATAATTGAAGACTATTGATTAAGCATCCATGTTGCGACGTTGAAGGTTGACGTAAATTAACAGCTTCTATTTTCAACTTCTTTTTTTTTTATTGATGAATAACAGTTAATATGTTGACGAAATACCTGATATACCAAGCCTCTTGTGTGTAGTCCGAAAAAATGGCTTTTACAGTTAAGTTGGCGGCACCAGAAAACAGGAGTAGCTTGACGGGGGAACATATGAAACAGAGTTCTATCAAAGTTTACATCAGACGAATACTGATTTGTTAGATTGCAAAAATAGATAAATTAATAAATTTACCGTAATATCTGCATGTGTCTTTACTTTTCTTATATATTTTGGGAATATTTTTAGATGATTACTCGCTTTACACAAAAATATAGATATTTTTCTCGATACTTTTTGTAAGTATGGATATGATATTTATTGATATATTTTTTCATTTGCCAATACCTGAAAACATGGCTGAGTTCCTGTCCACTACGTCCGTAGTAAAATTCACGATATCAAGAACTATACAACCGCTGAAAAGAGTTTGAAATAGAATTACGACTGCCTCTAACCTAAAACGAAGGAATAAAACGAAAGAGAACTGAAATTAAAATATACAAATTCAAAGCCATTAAGGAAAACATCAACTATTAATATGAAAACTGATAAAAACTGGCTGCGAGAGATGGTGGCGCGTGTTACGTTACTGTGGTGAAGTGTGTGTGCTGGAAATGAAAGTTGCAAAGACCTTACGTAAAACATAAATACTATGAAAATGTATTTACTTGCTAAACCTATACTTATAACAAGAATTTTATTTTAAGTTTTTAAAGTGCTGGTTTTTGCAAATAGTTAAATATGTTGTAATAATAGGAACAAATAAAGAAGCCTATTTCATTTTCTGTAGTATAAATTTAAGCTATTACAGGAAGTATCCGGCCATCGCGAAATGCTGCAGGCAAGAATTAGCAGATTATAGGGTAATTTATGTAACTTTAATTATTAAATCCCAATAAGTGATGTTATCGTAAATCTCTGAAAAACGAAAATTGGGTCATCTGATAGGGGCCGGGTATCACTTAATCACCAGATTCATTAAGCATTATACAACCACCACTAGTGGAGTACAGGGTGCTACAATCCCAGAGTGAGGTTAGCCACGCGGGGACGGTTGCTGTTACGAATGGCACTTAGCTCATCGCCGTAAACTGGATCAGTATAGTGAATTGTTGAAATTCGTTTCTAGCGAGGATACAGTTTGATCGTTATCTACAGCTCTTTTTAGTCTTTCTCTCTGTCCCAGTCATACTCAGTTACCTGTTTCATTTAGTCTAGCATTTGTATTCTTCCGTAGTTCTTCCGTAGTTCTTCCATTTTACTTTCCACTCTGCTAATTAATGGAGGCGACATATCACTCATTTGTTGCAACAGTGTCGTAACTCAAAAACTTAAATTTTACATTTCAGGTGTATTAACTATATGCTTTCAAAAGAAAATAACTTATCTGTATGTTTTGTTGAAATAATACAATATCAAAGAAGGGAAAAGTATAGTATCAGTTGTAATATATAACGAAAATTGTTCATCCTAAGATGATAGCTTGAAACAGTTCGTGTTTTGAGTTATGTCACTATTTTAGCAAATGAGCGATATGTTAAAATGCCGTCTGTGAGGACTCCCACAAATTCCTTTCGTCACCCCTCATTACCAGAATATCTTTGTTTCATAGTTATCAAGCCATTTAAAGCACTGACTTTAGAATGCTGCAATTTTACTTCTTCCTGAATTAAAAGGAAACCTCCATTGAATTCTATTATCGAAAACTTAGTCTTAGAAAGCTCTTTCAGAGATCTATGTTAGAGTATGATATTATAAAGTTTCTCTTCCTAAAGAAGGCTTATCCAGCTATCCGCTTCTGTGATTGAACTTGTTTTGGCCATAAGTTTTGATATTTAGTTCCTAAATGAAACATTCTCCTACTTCTTTTGCCATATCTGACCCGTCATTATATTTAATCTATTGTCACTGTTATATTTTTTTCTAAATTTCATGACATTTGTCATGCTCTGATTTAAATTTATTTCTGAGTCCCTTTTAAATATTTGATCGTTCCACTCAGCAATATTTCTTTATACAACTCTTTAGAGATGAATCGTATGGTAAAAATTTTTCCCTGTTACTGACAAATATGGTTATCAAGAAAACAGAAAAAGTATGCTGGAATTTATTTATCCTAAAACAGTTTAAACTAGGTGCCGCTATGGATTATTGAGAGAGGTGGGTAAGTCTGGCATACAGGATTCTGCCACAGTACTTACAAATTTTGGTGGTTTATCTATAATTTCGTAAACTGCGTTCACGATAGAAGCAAGCAAAATTACACCTAGGTATTCTGTTGAAAAATTCTGGTCGCCACGTCAATCAGATGGGGTAATGTCATCTTTATATATAAAGACAAATGTATGTTTGTTTGTTTGTTTGTTGGTTTGTTTGTTTGTATGTTTGTTAGTATGTTTGTTCTTCATACAAATCCACTGTTTTCATCCGATCTCGATAAAACTTTGCACACTTATCCTTTGAAACAAGGAGAAAAATACTGTCAACATTTGGTTAAAAAATTATCTGAATAAATAACACATTTTGTCTCATAACTTCGAAATACGGCGATAGACAGACACGTTGGATATGGACGTCTCCGTACCGTGTTTCCGTGTAGTGGATTGTCAGCTCAGTGGCTAAAGCGCTTGATTACGAACATCGTGGTCTCCGGTTCAAATGTCCGTGGAGGCTAAGACTTTTAAAAATTGTTTTTGATCGTAAGAGTCACGGTTGGGCCGTCGGTTAGTCGGATTGAATTTTAAACTGTAGATATCACAAAGTTAGGGGTGCAATCTGAGGCAATTCGTAGGTAGATGTAGATGTAGTCTTGCAATACAGTAGATGTACACTTTTTTTACGTTATATTGATCCATCAGGAGTGATTCGTACTCTGTGTGTGTAATCTGCAGTAGGAATACATAAGTCTCTGTCTTATGTTACGTTTTGACAATTTAATGCCTATACCGATATTGACGGAATTTGACGAGAAAATCTGTAGGAAGGGCACTGGACTTTGTTTGTTCTTCATACAAATCAATAGTTTTCATCCTATCTCGATGAAACTTTGCACACTTATCCTTTGAAACAAGGAGATAAATACTGTCTACATTTGGTTGAAAAATTATCTGTATAAATAATACTTGTTGTCTCATAATTGAAAAATTTCCCGTCGAATCGAAGCTGTCCGGTTCAAATAGTGCAATTAGGAGCAAAGATATTCGTAATTAAATTGAAAGAAATGATGCCGAAATATTCGTAACTTGAATTGTGTCAATACTCTGCAGTATGCCACGATAATCGGCAATACTCCACCCCGGCGGACACGTCTCTACTCCGGCCGAGCAGAGCTCAGCCCATGTAGCTCTCTAGCCGCTTCGCCAGGCAGTTGGCGCTTTAGCTCAGCGGTACCGCGCTTGCCTGTCAAGCGTGCAGCTCGGGTTCGAATCTTCGTCCCCGCAACTACGATTATTTAACTCACGTTTCTTCAACTTTCCAGTGTGTCCTGGACCATCTATCTATTCTTTGGTAAAACAAGAATAATCTTTATATATAAAGATGAATGTATGTATGTTTGTTTGTTTGTTTGTTCGTTCTTCATACAAATCCACAGTTTTCATCCGATCTCGATGAAACTATGCACACTTATCATTTGAAACAAGGATAAAAATACTGACTACCTTATCGAATGGTGACAGAAATATGTTTGAAATTGAGACAGGTTCGACGGTATAATTATATCGTGATAGCTTTCCTGTCATATTATTCCTACTCGATATTGTTTGGGACCAATCCTTCGTTACCAACAACTTTCTATATTTAATTCTGGCAAAAAAATTCTTAATCCACGCGTACGAAGTACGGGCTAGTTTCTAATAAAATTGAAGCATCAGGTTTTCCAGCAGTCAAAATATTACTTCTTTGAAGCAACTACATCGAGGCTGAAAATGTATCTAAATAAACTGAGTAAATGTCCGGAAGCGGGTGTTTTAATAAATTAATTGGATTTTCCAAGGTAATTGCAGTTGCGTGAACTCCACTTCAAACTTCGCCGAAAACAGCAGTCATAGAACAACCTTGCTTGATAAGCGACTTTGAATTACTACAGTACTGCATAAAATATCTGTATGGCATCTAGTTTACTAAGACATACAAAAATAATTACAGGATAATACCTGAAATTAGGACACTGTCCTGTTGCTGAGTTAAATTTTGTAGGTAATGCCTGTTTTAAGCAGTTCGCTATTAAGAGGAGAGACTGTGGCAAAGTTTCGTTGTACAAATGTACTGTACCTTCTGTACCAGAGTTTTCATAGACTTTCCATCTTTCATTCGCAAAATATGCTGGGTACACTTTATGACTGAGATTCGGTTTTAAGCGGCTGGCGTAACCACAGCCTTCTGATTTCAAGAACCCGTCTCGTTGGTTCAGGTTGCTGCAACACCATGATGGAGCCTGGTGCCTGACCCGGGGTTAACTGGTTCCAGTCCCGGTGATGGAAATAATTTTCATATCCGGGAGTTGACCGACGGAGTAGGGGAGATTGCAATGTACGATTCCTGATCACCAGATTGTAAACCGAATTTCTAAGTCAAACCATAACTCTCCACAGTGCTTATGGTGTCAGTGGGTCCGATGCTCGTGGTTTATTTGATGAAAAAGGCACGTAAAACTTGGTACACCCAGTTTCGGTAAGAGTAGGTATAAGTGGATGGCATTCGACCTCACCGTCTTTCTTCTATTACTTCCCTTCCATAACACACGCCATTATAGTTTTGACACATTTAAATACCGGCAATATTAATTGGAAATCACTGCACATTATATCCTCAGGATGTTACTATGAAGAGGTAACACTCTCCACACTACAGGTAGTACCGGCCCCTGGTATCGCACACACTCTGGTGTCTTTAAAGTCATAAATCATTTTCCCTTGGATAGTACCAACTGAATTCGCATTGGCACATAGCAGGGCCACTGCCAGTGCCACAGTCGACTTATTTACCTATTGTTTTACTCCTCGTCGACGTCATTAGAAGCGATAGATCATAAGAACCGGCAAGAAATTAGGCCATAGCCTCTTGAAGGAACCATTCCGAAATATGGAAACCATGGAAAACAGAAATCTGAACGCGGTCTCTATCCCCTGCCTAACGAATTTAGATCTTGTATTCAACTGTTGCCTGAAACCAATCCAGACGAACGTCGGGATAGTTGAATAAAAATGTCTTGGCTAATTTCCTTCCATTTCCTTGCTTCCAATAGTTTCAGTACCCTATTGAACCATATAGTGAAGAGTGCTAAAAGCAATAATAATACCACCGAGTGTGGTGGATGAGTGGTAACGCTCTAAGAGCGCATTCGGGAGGATGCGGGTTCGAATCCACATGCGGGCATCCAGATTTGGATTTTCTATGGTTTCCCCAAATCACTCCAGGCAAATGCCGGGATGCTTCCTTAAAAAGGCCATAGCCGTATTCCTTCCCCTACCTTATCGCCAGTATTTTCCCGCCTCTAATTACCTCAACCACGACGAGGCTTAAAGCCATAAGTAAAAAAGAAAATAGTAATAAAAAAATATTATTTTCGTAAACATCTTCATCAAAATCAACTGGAGGTTGATTTTCATCTTTGCGTACATGATTCTATTTTGTTCAGCCATTTTCAGATTTACCACATTTTTTTTTCTCTCTACTTACGTGACATTGGCCTTGTAATATAATTTCCTTTTAGGAATCGTGAATATTCATATACCTTCTATAATCACATCAAGAGTCTGAATTACTTCGCGCATGTGGGCTTTAATTCTTGTAACAACGTTCACTCTATAACCAACAACATTGCTTTAAAGTAATGTGTTCATTCCAAGGTTGACTCAGTTCATTTTTATACATAACATATCGCCATGATAGATGGTTAATGATATGTGTACCATTTTACTATATATTCTCACATTCAAACTTATGCATATTGGTTCTGTGAACCTGTCATGAATTTCAACATAAAATAGAGGAGGGTTATAAGAGAGTCACACAATCTCTGAGACCACCAGAAATAAAGTGGTGGAGATCTGTGAAAGTGAAATGTAGGGTGGTGTTCGTACAGGCAAACAAGTGAGTAGCAAATCTTTGCACTTCCTTTGAAGTTCTCGGCACTAGAAGGATGTGGTCTGCACCATGCTTCTTGATACTTCACTTAGCGTTACAAGCTGGTATTTTCTGAAGTGAAAACTTTTATAGGTGGGCTTGAGGCTGCGGTAAATCTATGAATTCGGCTCACCGACATACTGTTGCTCGTACGACAAGTTCGTAGTGCGCTTTTTGGAACTCAGTTTTTATCCGATTTTTATGTTACTTTGCATACGTTTACTTTAAAACAAATAGAAAAATACCGTTTATGTTTGATTTTCTAAAGCCAAAACCCTCTCCTCCTTTCCCCCTAATCTTAATTTCTGTCAACGTTGTTCATACGAACCCCCAGTTTTTAATCACTTTGATAGTAATTAGCACAAGTATTCTACTAACCAAGGTGGTCTGGAAGCTCAGTGGTTAAGACGCTTACTTTCTAAAATTTCATACTCCGGTGCCGGATTCAAATCCCGTGGTGATCAGGAGATTTTAGCAATTGTATTTCATTAGATGAGCTACGAAGAGTTCTTACGCAGCTCTGATTCCACGTAAAACTGTAGGCCCCTGAGGAAAGGAATTGACCTTCTTGCCTCTGACGCGTTAGCTTGGTACATCTCCTTAGGAAATATTCTGACAACCTTCTGGTTGTGGACTAAATTAGATTTTTAGTTTTTGAAGTGACAATTCCTTTATGCCAGTTGAATGATTTTTTTGATGGGTAAAATCTTATGATTTTACTTCAGCGACATGCTAATGTTAACACTAACAGTATATCTGTTGTGATCTGGTGGCTAGGTGGTTAAGGTGTCTGACTGCAAAACGTAAAGGTCCGCGGTTCGAATCCCTATCTCGACGGAGATTTTCACAGACCCTTAAACAGACTTTCACCTCTGGCACAGCTTGCTGTGTAATGTGAAGTACGCCAGAACACTTACGTGGTTCAAATTCCGCCTCAAACTGTAGGTCATCTGTACCCGGTAGGTCTACCAGGTTAGGATAAAGCGGCTAAGATAGGGGCGGAATGCGCAGTCAGTAAAATCCCTGTCAACAATTCATTACAAAAACTTGGAATTATTATTATTTAGTATATCTGTGGCTATAAGTATGACGTGTAGAGCGTATGATATTCATAGTTTCAAGTTTTCACTTTTTTGGCAGTCCCCAATTCACTGCCAACCTTTTTTTTATGCCTTTATGCTTTTTTGACTTCGAGTTGTGAGAAACAGGAAGGGACTGGTGGCAAGGAATGTAGGAAGAAATTCAGCCTTGGTATCTTTGAAGGAATTATCCCGTCATTCCCTGAAAGGATTTCGGAAAACCACGTGAATCCTATGTATGGATGCCCGGACAGGGATTCGGATCTGCGTCCTCACGAGTGAGACCAGTGCATACTGATTCAAACCGAGTTGAGACGGCAGGGTGAGTATTGTAAGAGGTTCAACTATGAGTTAACATTCCTCACAAAGGGCGAGACATCACATTTGGTGTTTTAGTTAGTAGTCGGCTACAGTCGTGATCTGGATCTGTAATGAAGCTGAGGACCGTTGTATGGTTGAAGGTTAAAGCGCCGTAGTAAAGCGTATGGTGGGCGCCGCTTGGGGGCCACTCGGCTTTTACTGCTCGGAGAGGACATCGTAAAGAGAGGACCGGCCGCAGCTGGAGGACTGGCCGAGGAGAGCCGCTGCGCTGCATTGATTAAACGGGCACGCTACCTGCTGGCAATACTCCGGCCTCGCGCGTTTATGGAAGTTGTTACCGTCCCATCTTCGGCCTGAAAATGAAACGCTAAGCACTTTTACAGCCTGTGAAACAACGAGAAGTATTTTCCGCTTTTCACTAGAGTATAAGCGTAGAAATGAAGGAAAGAACAATGCGCCAGGCACTATTATCAGTGGAACTTCTTAATGTTTGGCAGCAGTTGAATTCCGCTTTGGAGGAAAAATGTGAAATGATTCTCCGTATGACAATATCCCCGTGTTATTACCTAGCGATTGAACAGGAAAGAGGTGTACACCACCAACGTGAACTGGCGTATGAACTGGTTAGTGTAAGAATCATTGTGCATGAAGAACGAAGATTTCGCGTTTATTTTCTCAGTTGGAAACACGGCTGATTAATTTATGTAGTCAACTGCAAATCTCTACTAATAAAATGTTTGACCTCATTTGTTTTACACCATTGTGATTTGTGGAATCATCAGCATCCTCGAATTATTGGTGAAACTTTGTGTCATTATGTATAATATAAGTTTCACGAATAATGCAAGGTAGTTTAGAAAAATAATTTTCTCTTATGTTCTTAGATAATTTTTGGTATAAGCTGATGAGAAACAGCTTCAATTCTCTCCCTAAAACCACCCATTTCATTTAATGTTATTCTAGTTAAAATAATTTACTGTAATTACTACCCGTTTGCCAACTCAAGTGATAAAAGTATTGCAGTTTTATATATACATCTATCTCAATAACCGAAACTGTCTATCTACCCTTCCAGAATTTAATCTCAAGCATACAAATCTAAGCCTTTTTGTGTCACAGAATCACTAATGGTTTGAAAACGTGTTACCCTCATCTAAGGCAAAGTTACAGCAAATATTTTAATTCATTATAGAATAAATAATTTTATTGTAAATCAATGGAGGCTTTCTTGGTGACCTATTATTTTTTTTTATCTGAAAGAAACAAAAAAATATGTTAAATATATTTGCTCTGGCCATTATATCGCAAATGATCCTATGATGATTTTCCCCATATTCGGTGACCTAGGCGTCGGCACTGCCAAGGTAGGAGTTGCTCTTCCAAAGCAATGTCATGGAAAATTTAAATGGGGTGGTATATCTTTGCATTCACCAGTGATGGAACTATACGTAAGTGTTATGGCTGTCTGTGATGTGTTTCCGATCGGTTCAATGTGTTGTGAATGAATAATTTATGAAGGAATATAAAGTGTGAAACATGGCGCCAGCCCACATAAGCCTCATCGGAAATGCATAAACGTAGCACTTGGCTTAACATTTCATCCGCCTAACGAATCACCATCAACGATGCCGCTCTATAGAGGCTAGGGGAGAGGTATAGGATTTAACCCAAGACTTTTGTGCACTGCCTGGTGATTAGGAATTGTACACCATCGCCTCTACTTCTCTGCCGTCCAAGAGCCAATGAAAATTACTACCAACACCAGGATTTGTGTCAGGCGCCAAACACCAGTAGGGTGCCTCAACTATCTGAGAAAAAAACGGCGTGCAAATGAACAAATAGATCTTGCAAAAATAATGGAGGAGGACTGTCTTGTTTCTGTGTAACTCCAGTAAATACTATGTCGAAAAACTATATGAGGCGTATCGTGGTTAATCCCAATCCTGGAAATATCTCCAAATTAATACCATAGAGACATCTCAAAGTTAAGTCCTTGGAATATCACGCTATTAAGGGAGAACGAATTCCTCCCGCATATGTATAATTTCCCCTGGTGCTAATATTACCGACAAGGACGGGTAAACTTGCTGTGTTCTCAGGAATTCTGGAAACCTGTGTACGATTTTTTGTTGGGTATTACACATATTATTTTCAATTATTTTATTATTCCATTTTACTTAAGTAAATGGTAATATAACACATACCTCGTTACACTGTAGTGCATGTCCAAGTGCGGAAAAGGGAGAACCAAAGAAGTCAACCACATCCTCAACCTTCAGAGTCTAGATTTCCTGAGGCGTGATAGGAGTCTATATCTACAGAAACTTGTTTACAAAAGTAGCGCTGGTACCGTCACTGAAAGTTGTCGGACGACTGATGAAATAACAATGCGATTAAATTTCTGTCGACAAAACTCCCTCAGGGCATTGCAGCGATTGCTTTCTAGCTGTGCTGTTTACACAGCATGACGACGGGTACATTGATGCTTGAGTGACCTCATGGAAACTGAATTAGCATCCATTTCGGTCTCAAAGTTTTGAAACTAACTTATTCCACAATTCTAAGCTTGATTCCATCCTCCCATCGCATGCATTTTAAATCAGACAACTTCTCTACTTCAGGTCTAACAGGCTAACATAAATCCGAATTGGGGAGAATTAATAAGCAAATAAATAAAATGTATGAAAGCATACAATGCAGGAAATATGTCACTATTATTCAAATGTGTTCCACTATAATTATAATATGTAATGTTAGGGCCACAGCAGTAAATATTTGAACATGTATTATGAAATAATAGGTTAGGTTCACAAACAGAACATCCATATCCTCTTCAGTCCCGAGCTCATACTAAAAGCGCAAGAGAAGTACTATTGTGTTATTTACTTTGTGTTAATGCTAGTTAACAATGAATGACCATTAAAAAATTTTTTGAAACAATAATTAATTTTTTATAGATGGTATATATATGTTACTTTGGGAGTCAAGCAGGAAAATTATACACACAACTTTATTGCTTCATGTTACTTTATTTCATGGAAAAAATGTATATCTTTACCTTTATTTCTACGAGACACGTTGTACAGTTGCAGGATCCCAAGGTTCTAATCAGGGCGGCCAAAAGCAGAAGATCGAACATATGAGCTGTGAGAAGCGCGATGTATATTGTAGATGATACGATATTCAGAAAAGGGTCAGCTGTGCAGTGGCCCGAGAAAAAAATAATTCCTGGAGGTATCATATATGATACCTCGGGACTGAAGAGGATAAATAATTATATTTGTATATATAAAACCTATTCAGTACAAATATTCCCAACACGTTATTGAGCTTCTCCAAGTAATACTAACAAGGGACAGTGCTGTGGGAAGATTACTTCCCACTCAAAAAAATTAACTTTACAAATTACATGTACAATATTTTTTTGTGTGCAACACTTGAGAATATTGCTAAGGTACATAATTACATAAATAGAATCAGAATTTTTAAATGTTTTCCTTTAATAACAATTAATACCAAAAAAAAACAGCAATTTCTTCTAACACAGCTGGAAAATAAACGCAAATTTCACAATGATCGTCAAGAAATTTGCATTGCACAGACCACGATGTAAATATGCACCATAAATCAATTTCATCATGTTCTTCAAGCTTCTGGCTGATGGCAGCTCTTGTTAGAGGTGGTAAATGCGCTTCCCTGAAACGCTTTACTTGAATTTGTCGAGTGGGACGAAGGTTTCCCACCGCCCACTTAAAGGAATAAACAATCGTTTAAAATTTCAGTTTAGATTTCTTTTATAGTATTTTTAAAACACCAGGAACTGTGGAACTGAAATAAATTTCGATGATAAAATATTTTGAAAGTAATTTGCTGTGCATAGCGAAATGAACTTATAAAACAAAATAAGAATAAGAGACTTGAAAATATAAAGATGCAAATATGCGAGGTTTCTACTTCACTGTTTTCTGATTTTGTTCCATGTTCTCCTTTATTCGTCTCACGTGTATTTCTTTTGTGGTGCGAGATAGGTGGAAAATGTTACTGAGCCGCGAGCAAAGTTTTGCCACCTGACAGAACTAATAAGTATGTAGATGTCGTATATTCAGATGTCTTTGTATATACTCGTTCACGTGCTGATACGTCCCTGCCTTACGTCAAATAGACCAGAAGGATGTTTTCAAAGATGATAGAGTCAGTGTATAAAGATTGTGAGCAGAAAGATAGATAATCCTTTGAATATTAAAGCAACGCGTCTAAACAGAGAAATAGAAGCGTCAGATTACACACAAGAAAACCTCAGGTTCACTCTATAACCGTTGCTCATAGGAAATTTATTCAAAGGAGCATCCATATTAGACTTAACTCTTTTGCTTTTTTTTCCCCATTAGTCTCCCTTTCTTTTTTTCTCCGTGAGCAGAAATATTAATTATTTTAATAGGTCAGACAACTCTAGCCTTAGTTTTATATTACAGTCTAAACTAAAACTGTTCAATTTGTTGGGTGGAAATTTCCATTCGTTCCTCGACCCATATTTTAAAATTGATTAAGTTTAAGTGAAGTAATATTTTAAGTAACGTGGAGCTCAGGGAAGCAGTTTATTTTTAAATAAACTTAAATTGCTTATGAACATAAACGACGTTGTTGCCACTAAAAATTTTGGGTCGAGGTGATGGACAGAAACTGGCTTTAGGTATCACGTCAAATTCTCTAACAGTTATTTTCACTCTTAAACTTGAGCAGCATTATTGATTCTGATGATGACTGATAGAATTGTCCATGCTAATGTAACAAAATGAATCTGGTTTATACTGTTGGAAATTTGCCAATCAGGATGCATCACGGATACATTTACCTAGTAGGGATCAGCTCCTTGAACCGCTGTGAACCGGAAAAATTGAACAACATAATTCCCCTCAACTCTTAATAATGTAGGAGTATGCAATTACTGAAGTCATTAAGAAAACGGTAAATACTAATTTCACCTTATCAGAGGAGTAGTCTGACAAAAAAATCATCTTCATTAGTAAATTAAAGATAACAACAAAATGGGGTGGGACACAAAATATAGGGAAAGTTGAATCCATTAAGGTGAGATAGAGAATTCAAACTAAAACTGATAAATTCAATGCGTTCCAGGAACAATTTACAGAAGCCAAGACTACCTGGTCTCAAAAAAAGTAGGAACTCAGTGAATGAATGAACAAATCTGGGAGAAGTAAAGGCGAACAGGTAAAACTGTTCCGGTGGTTCAAATAAGGCCAAAATCTAAATAACAAGAAGAATATAGGAATGCTGTTGTGAGCAGTTTAACTGGCCTTACTCTCCTTCGAAATGGAATAACGAAAATGAGGAGGTCTTGAGTGCAAGTGGTTTCGGGTGGAGCAGTTTATGGGTTCCTGGTACCTGTGTCAGGCGGTGTCACCTGGTAATAAGGCCGGCGGGCAGTGTTTTGCTAACGAGGCGACGTCTTCTGCTAACGAGCTTCATCGTAAACAACGAGCAGCTCACGAGGCCGCGAGGAGCCGCCTCGTAATTAATACCCACCAAAAATTATGCAAAGCTTAGCCAGCTTAAACGAAACTTGATTACGTGGACGTAAGATTAGCAGGCGCGAGGGTGACGTTCGGCCATGGTGTTATTTACAGGCGGTACACTACTGTTGATTCACGCTGACAGTAAACTCGTTGCTCAGTCCGCGTTGTGTGCTTTACAAGTCAGATTTGTAATACGTTTTGTTACGGTCATGATCTCCTAGATGCTACGTAACATTACATTATTTTAGTACAAGGTCCAGTAATACGCGTTAATGTAAAACGCGGGAAGAATTTGTTGAACATGTATTTGACTTATAGGATTGAAGCTTGTACTTTACCCAGGTAAGAAAGAAGAAAAACTGAATCTTCGGAATGTGATGAATACTGTAGATGAAGGTCAACATTCCCAGGCAGTCAAGGAGGAACTTACTCCTCCATGATAACTGAGTGTAAATATCATCTTGGGTCATTTTCCCTTATAACCACTAGGAAAATAGAAGTGTTTTCTGTAGATAACTATGTTAATGAATGTATTCAGTGTGGTGTGATGTTGGTGTTTTAAATGAATAAAGATGAGAAAAGGAGGAAGCTTAATTCGGAGCCTTTCAGACCTCTCCTCCGTATTAAGACATTCAGAATGTCGCCATGTTTACCATCCCATCCAAATGACTATTCACCATCGACAGTGTTGTGCTCCTTGCTCCACACTCAGTCAGCAGGCCTTTGGTGTGAGTAAAGTAGTTTCTGAAAGATTTCCAGATAAAGAATAGATGGTTTGATGGTCCGCAATTCGGACGTTCGAGATACGTTATTAAATTGTGGTGCGAACAACTGAAGGGAAAAACTGTAGACAAAGAAAAATATTTAGATATATAACCAGATAACAGAGAGCATAGATTGTAATTTGTTTTCAAAGGAAT
>JARYHS010008074.1:180746234-180762605 GCA_031002005.1 Vandiemenella viatica
TAACCGTTTTATGGGAGTTTGTTTCACTCATAATATATGACTATAGTAATTGGTATGCAATAAAGAGTTGTTCAGAATAACCATTTATTGCATACCAATTATTCTATTCTAATCGATCGTTTATATTATGAACAACTTTTACTTAGGTTTTTCTGCGATTTTCGCTGATACCGAAGCTCTCGACGATTGTTTGTATTTTTTTTCCGGAGTTGGGACACCTCGTACAGTTTTGTATGTGCTTTGAAATTCTTGATCCGTTTTTTGTTATGTGTTCTGAGCAGAATGTACATTCTAATTTTGCAATTTTTGAATTTGAAATAATATCATCAAAAAGCTTTGCCATGCCCGAAGTCTTTCGACCAGATCCAAATTGTTTCGCTATACCTATATTTTCGAATCAAACTCGTATACAACGAAATAATCCGGTAAGAATCAACCTTTCACTCTCACATTTAATGCTGAACTACGTTCAAATCAGTGCTGCCAGAAATTTCCATAGATTGGATGTAAAAATCCGGAGATTCGCTAAACTGGAAAATCGAAACAATAATTATTGAAGAATACTTTATTTCTAAGTCTTTAAAATTACAAATATATGTTTCATAAACTGTCTATTTCATCACTGCTGCTATGACTACTAGTTTTTTTTTAACCGTACATTTCCTTTGTTGACATTCAATTTAACATATCTCCAATAACAGGATAATTGTAACAATATGTTGTTTTATTGTACATTCTCTTAGAAATCCAGATTCTCCAAATGTTAAACTGAAGCTGTTGTGATTTCGGGTATCGATTACGCCCGCTGTTTGATTCCTGGAAGGTCGTGGCAATGAGCGTGTCACTGTTAGAGATGTACAAAATAGTTTTTAAAAAGAATTTAAATACAAAATGCAAATGCTTTCTTGTTTTTCTGCTTCAAATACAAAATATAAAACGGTTTGAAATGTTAGTATTTAAACAAAAAATGCAAAATAGGTATTTTAAAAATACTTTTATTAAAATAAAATACTTTTTTCGTTAATTTATTATGTATGTAATTTATTTCACTTAATTCATAGATTTTAACACCAATACTTATTCAGACAAGACAACCTTAATGTTTAGCCTATAAGGCCTCAATATAATCCCATGTTCTAGGTACTGAAGCAGAACTTGCCAAAAAGTATTATTTTTTAGGAACACCTTTTATACTGTTGGATTTTCATTTCACAATTTTCGATAATTTGAAATCTAACTCCTCATAATGTATGTTAAAAGTCAGTTCACTACTTATTAAATCCTTTTAAATCTCCAGCAAGAAAGTGTAGGAACATTTTCTTTCAAATATGTTACAATCAATCCATTAAACGGGCACACCCAGATAGCATCCCTCTGATAAATACTAAATATCTGCCGTGGTGAATACAATTACAGCAAGTTTTGTATGTTACTTGTATTCCATAGATTCTCCAGCAATTTTTTTTATTGCAAGTGCGATGGCACATAATTTTTGCTGGGCTTGATAACTACTGAATAACACCTGTAATTAGAGTCCTAAATGAATCATTTCGTCAGTCCATGTTGGTGTCTGAGTATCAACTACAAAATTCATAACTAACTTGTAAAATCAACTGCATTCAGTACGATAGTTGCAAGAGTGGTGTGTTTCATTTTTTTTCCAAATTGTCAACAACACAATTTCTCTTCTTTGTGTGTTGAAATCTGATATTATCATACTCTTCTGAAATTTTAGCATGATCTTTCCAGCGAAAATAAATGCATAATTTGTACTTTCTTGTCTCACTTGTTTTACTACCAACACAGCGTAATTAATTGTAAACAAATAAAATTTGTAACATGTTTGGCACTTGGATCTCAGACTAGAATAACTTTTTGTACTGGTACTACAAAACAAGAATAACAAATTAATACAACCTATTGAATTGCTATTATATTATTCAAGAAGTTTGTAATAAAACTAACGCTTCCCTTAAGAGTTTTTTTACATATCTTACAAAATGCAGAGAAGTGAACAAAACTGGCATATAAAACGACTAAAACTAACATGCAAGTCGGCGGCGGCATCATTAGATGAGTAAATACTGTCAAACCCATTGATATTTGTAGAAAACCAAGTTCTCATCTAACTTTTATTGTTAATATTTCCAATAGTCTGAATATCATCAATATTCATGAAATATACTGTCGAAATGAAATAAAACAGTATGAAAAGCTAAGAATAGTATTTTGTATTTTACAAATAGAAAATATGTTTTAAAAAGTACTTCAAATAAAATACAAAACGCTTTTTAAATAAAAGTATTTTAAATACAAAATAAACCTAGGTATTTTGCATTTTGTATTTGCATTTGAAATACACACCTGTATTTCAAATAATGCACATGGCTAAAGATGGGTTTATGAAGAGTATTGTCAGTGCACGGGGACCATTGACTGATGCATCTAGAAATTTCTATGGCTATATCAGGAAACTGAGGGGAAGGGAGGATGTAGAGACACTTATAGATAAGGATGGAGAAGAAGTTACTGACGATTTGAAAAAGGCAGAGATTTTAAGTAACTGGTTCAGTGAAAGCATTAGGGACAATTAATCAGAAACAGGAGGGTCTAATTCGGAGAACGAGCTTAACAACACAATTAGAAATGACGATAGTAAAAAATTTAATATCCATCCTGAGGAAATCATGAAGGAAATAAGAAAGCTGAAAAAACATAAAGGGGCTGGTGAAGATAATATTACTACAGATATCTTAAAGATAGCCGGATGTGACATTGTACCTTATCTTGAAATATTATTTAAATTAAGTCTAGACACTTTCTGCTTACCACAGGAAAGGAAAAGTTTAATAGTAGTACCGATACATAAGGGAGGGGTGAGAAATAGAGTTGAGAATTACAGGCCAATCAGTTTGACATCAGTGGTAGGCAAATTAATGGAAAGATTGATATGCAACCATATCAGAAATATATGTGAGGAACGTAATTGGTTTTCAAGCAGGCAACATGGTTTCAGGCAAGGATATTCATGCGAATCTCAGTTGGTGGGATATATGCAAGATATTTCAGATGAAATGGACAAGGGAGGCCAAATTGATAGTGTAGCACTAGATCTGTCTAAGGCGTTTGACAGAGTAAGCGATAAAATGGTAGTAAATAAGGTAAAAACCATTGGAGTGGATAAGAAAGTCATTTGCTGGGTAGAAGAATTTTTAAAAGGTAGAAAACAGAAAGTTAGGGTAGGAAATGTAGTATCAAAAGAAGTGGAAGTAAAAATGGGTGTGCTACAGGGTAGCGTATTGGGACCATTGCTATTCATTATTCTAATGAATAATTGTGTTGATTGTTTACTATCTGGAATTAGATTGTTTGCAGATGACATAATGCTGTATAAAAGAATCAAAACGATAGAGGATTGTAAACAGTTGCAGGGTGATCTGGACAGGATATCTAATTGGGTTGGTAAACATGGAATGAAGATAAATTCGAAGAAGAGTCATCTTATTAGATACACAAATAAAAAACAAAAGGTTAATTATGAATATAAGGTGGGGAAAGAATTGCTTGCTGAAGACTTGAAATGCAAATATCTTGGAATTACTTTTGATAACAAACTTAACTGGGCAGGACACATAGGACAGGTGGTAGGAAAAGGTTTCAAAGTTCTGCACTTGTTGGAGAGAGTTATGAGGGGATGTACGAGAGAAGTCAAGGAATTGGGTTACAAAACTTTGGTCAGACCATTGCTCGAATATGGTAGTGTAGTATGGGACCCTCATTTTACGTATCAAATACAGGAGTTGGAGAGGGTGCAAAGAAGGGCTGCTAGATTTGTTTCTGGAAATTATCACAGAATGCAATCAGTGAAGGATATGATAAAGGAGCTGGAATGGGATTCATTGCAAGACAGGAGGAGGATGAGGAGGGTCATGGGAGAGTACAGGGCATATACTGGTGATGTGGCATGGAAAGATATTGCAATAGGTATGAAAAGTAGTGTATGGAAGGGAAAAGATGACCATGACCACAAGCTGGCAATCGATTTCAGGCACAAGGGTGTGGGAAGATTCTCTTTTTTAGGTAAGGGTGTCAGGGATTGGAATGAGTTACCAAGAGAAATGATGAATAATTTACCGAAAACTTTGAAGGAATTTAAAGATAAAATTTGTAGAGGGCAAATATAGGTGGGTGCAGGATAGGGGGAAGATGGGTGTGTAGGGAAATTGCCATAGGAGCCTGTGCTCCATTGCAATTAATTTAAATTCTGTATTACGGTCTTTTAAGTTTGAATCTAAATCTATTATCGTACAAAATATGAGCTTTATTACCTTTCAATCGTTGGTTTACGCAAAAGGTTGCTAGGAAACGATTCATAATTACTGATATTTTTATGACTCAGTATTACTATACGCTGCCTTCTTTAGTAAAAAAAAAAAAGTGTCCTAAAAGAAAAAACTGTTTTTATTCTTTTTTTTTTCAAGTAAGAAAAAACCGTTTTGTTTTCAACACTACCCTTACTCTTTTGTCTGCGAGGCATAGAAACCATACGCCAGTCACCGACGGACGACCTTCTTACAGCGTCCATCCTGTCTACCTGGGTTGCAGGTGCAATACTTGATAGGGAAAAACCTATGAGCTGGCTAGCTACATCTGGGTCACCCATATCAATAGTGCAGCAACCTTTTATGACGACAGCTTGAAGTTGTGTCACTTTCATTAAGAAAGCTGATTTGTGTAGAAAAACCACCTCATCTCGCGTCAGATTAAAGCAGTGACGATCCCTTAATCAGCTGCTGCTACTTCATGAACTGACCACACTCAAAATACTATGAAAATTAGTAGAAGAAAACTAATACCCAATAGATAAATGTCAAACAAAGAGTAACCAACGATTTTATTTGTTGCTTTGTACCAATTGTTACACACTGACTGCAAACACAAATTATTCAGTGATTAAATATAAAGTTAGTACTGCACGGCTGATATACACAGACGGAAAAAAAAATCCCAACACCAAGAAAAAATTATTGTAGAGTAATGAAATTTGGACAATGCATTTGTCAAGTTAACATGTTTAATTGATTAAATTTTCAAGATCACAGGTTAATTTAAGCTCAAGAAAATGCATTTCAAATGTGAAATACTGTTAAATTAATAGCCGGTGTAACCTCCAGAATTTTGAATGCAAGCCTGCAAACGTGAATGCATTGTGTCATACAGGTTTCGAATGTCACTTTGTGGTATGGAGTTCCATGCTTGTTGTACTTGTGCTGTCAATACTGGGACGGTCAGTGCTGGCTGTGGATGATGCTGGAGTTGTCGTCCAATGATATCCCATACGTGTTCAATTGGAGACAGATCTGGTGATCTCGCAGGCCAAGGTAACATGTCGACACTCTGTAGAGCACGTTGCGAGACAACAGCGGTATGAGGGCGAGCGTTATCCTGTTGAAAAACTCCCCCTTGAATGCTGTTCATGAATGGCAGCACTACAGGTTGAATTACCAGACTGACGTACAAATTTGCAATCAGTGTGTTTGGTATAACCACAAGAGTGCTCCTGCTGTCATAGGAAATTGCTCCCCAGACCATGACTCCAGGTGTAGGTCCAGTGTGTCTAGGCCGCAGACAGTTTGGTTGCAGGCGTTCCCCTGGCCTCCTTCTGACCAACACTCGGCCATCACTGGCACCAAGGCAGAACCTGCTTTCATCAGAAAACACAACAGATCTCCAGTGTTGGTCAGAAGGAGGCCAGGGGAACGCCTGCAACCAAACTTTCTGCGGCCTAGACACACTGGACCTACACCTGGAGTCATGGTCTGGGGAGCAATTTCCTATGACAGCAGGAGCACTCTTGTGGTTATACCAAACACACTGACTGCAAATTTGTACGTCAGTCTGGTAATTCAACCTGTAGTGCTGCCATTCATGAACAGCATTCAAGGGGGAGTTTTTCAACAGGATAACGCTCGCCCTCATACCGCTGTTGTCTCGCAACGTGCTCTACAGAGTGTCGACATGTTACCTTGGCCTGCGAGATCACCAGATCTGTCTCCAATTGAACACGTATGGGATATCATTGGACGACAACTCCAGCATCATCCACAGCCAGCACTGACCGTCCCAGTATTGACAGCACAAGTACAACAAGCATGGAACTCCATACCACAAAGTGACATTCGAAACCTGTATGACACAATGCATTCACGTTTGCAAGCTTGCATTCAAAATTCTGGAGGTTACACCGGCTATTAATTTAACAGTATTTCACATTTGAAATGCTTTTTCTTGAGCTTAAATTAACCTGTGATCTTGAAAATTTAATCAATTAAACATGTTAACTTGACAAATGCATTGTCCAAATTTCATTACTCTACAATAATTTTTTCTTGGTGTTGGGATTTTTTTTTCCGTCTGTGTATTTTAAGCAAAATGCTACTCCGAATCAACTGTCCCATGCCTGTCATATACATATAACATAAAGCTGTAAACAGTAGTTGTGTTGTAAGTTACATATTCTAAAAATCCTTTTCGGATATTCAGCCATATAAGTCCTTTCATGCATGTTACAACAATTATTTTTAGACTATCAAAAGTTGGACTTGGATATGGTTTATGATCTGACTGTGACTACGCGGTATAAAGGGCTTTATTTGGTGGCGGCAGGCATGTATGCGGAATTCTGCCCATTGCTTGAACTAGGAACACGACACTGTGGTGACGTAGACTGAAGAGCCAAAGAAATTTCTACACCTGCCTAATATCGTGTAGGGCCCCGCGAACACGCAGAAGTGCTGCAACACGACGTGGCATAAACTCAATTAATGTCTGAAGTAGTGATGGAGGAAATTGACATCATGCATCCTGCAGGGCTGTCCAAAAATCCGTAAGAGTACGAAGGGGGCGGAGATCTCTTCTGAACGGCACCATGGTTTCCCCAAATAACTCCAGGCAAATGCCGGGATGCTTCCTTCAAAAAGACCATTGCCAAATTTCTTCCCGTTCCTTGTCCCCAGTCCCAACCCGCCTCTAATGACCTTAGCCGTCGACGAAGCGTAAAAAAAGAATAAAAAACTGAACGGCACGTGCAAGTCATCCCAGATATATTCAATAATTTTCATGACTGGGAAGTTTGGTGTCCAGCGGAGGTGTTTAAACTCAGAAGAGTGTTCCTGGAGCCACTCTGTAGCAATTCCGGACGTGTGGGGTGTCGCATTGTCCTGCTGGAATTGCCCAAGTCCGTCGGAATGCACAATGGATATGAATGGATGCAGGTGATCAGCCAGAATGCGTACGTACGTGTCACCAGTCAGAGTCGTATCTAGACGTATCAGGGGTCCCATGTCATTCCAACTGCACTCGCCTCCGTCAGCTTTAACAGTCCCCTGCTGACATGCAGGGTACATGAATTCGTGAGGTTGTCTCCATACCCGTACACGTCCATCTGCCCGATAAAATTGGAAACGAGATTCGTCAGATCAATCATCAACAGTCCAATGTCGGTGTTGATTGGCCCAGGCGAGGAGTAAAGCTTTGTGTCTTGTACTCAGCAAGGGTACACGAGTGAGCCGTTTGGCTCCGAAAGTCCATATCGATGACGTGTCGTTGAATGGTTCGCACGTGACATTTGTTGATGGCCCAGCATTAAAAAACCGCAGCAATTTGCGGAAGGGTTTCACTTTTGTCACGTTGAACGATTCAGTCGTCGTTGCTCCCATGCATGCAGGATCTTTTTCCGGCTTCAGTGATGTCGAAGATTTGATGTTTTACCGGTTTCAATGGTCGTACGAGAAAATCCCCACCTCATTGCTACCTCGGAGATGCTGTGTCCCATCTCTCTTGCGCCAACTGTAACACCACGTTCAACTCACTTAAATCGTGATAACCTGTTATTGTAGCTTCGGTAACTGATCTAACGCCGGCGCCAGACACCTGTTGTCTTATATAGGCGTTGCCGACCGCAGCGCCGTACTCTGAGTGTTTACATATCTCTGTGTTTGCATACACATTCCTATACCAGTTTCTTTGTCTCTTCAGTGTAAGTTGGACAACATTTTGAGAATGAGGTTGTTAGACACCGTAGTAGCCTTAAGAATTTATGAAAAATCTTAAAATTATTAACATAGACAGCTAATTATATATCGACATTGAAATGAAAGAAGCGTACGTTATATATGATTGGATGAAAACTATGCTCTAAGGAAATGGGAAGATGAAAGGGTGTTATCGACGTTACATGCAGGAGTAGTGTTAATTGTGACTTATTCTTCATACACACGTTAACATGAAGCCTTAAACAGTAGTTGTGTTGTAAGCTACATATTCTAAAAATTCTTTTTGGATATTCAGCCCTATAAGTCCTTTGATGCAGGTTACAATTTTCTTTGCTGTATCCAAATTTCTCGGGTCTCAAACTGGGGGAGCGCGTCACTCTGATGCGACCGTTTTGAAGCCACACTCTTACTTCTGGTGAAGTGTCGGTTTCCTGTGGCAGCTGCTCTTCTATAACCGCCGCCGGTAAACGGTTATCGCTGATTTCATAGTCACGTGCGCCTTCCACCAAGGTGGTGGGACCGACGGCGTGGTGGAGAAATGCGGGCAGGGGGGTGCGAGGCATGGTGGGGATACACGCGTTGGAGGGGATCGGTTGTTATTCGGAATTCACTCTTGCATTTTCTAGACGGAACTGTTTGGTTATTCTCAGTTGACTAATCACCGAGTTCCAAGATACGCGAAGTTAATAGCCATTATATCTGTTTACAATATCTTCCACGAGACGAATCTTTAAAACCTCCTTGACCACGCTATCCATTTGCGTGTACTAATATTCGTGTTCCTTCGAAGTCAAACCCGTGTCTTTTCTCTATACTGTGTACTGCCACAACTGACTACGACACTTATCTATCATCAGGATTGCCAGCACATGTCAAAAGATATTACCAATTAGTTTATTCATATATCATAACTAAAACCCTGTTGGTTGAAAAGATCTGTTCTCCCACATATTAGCATTTCTGTACTCCATAGTTGAAATCGCCTTCCACGAGAAATTAATTTATCGAACCTATCGCTCTCACCTATTTCGTGTAGCTTTCTTACAGTTGTTGGAAACGCGAAACATCTATTATCCACATGGCTTTTGCCACGTGGCCTGAATTAGCCATGGTCCTCGATCTTCTCTAGTCAATGCCATGTTCTCTTTAATAATCCAGACTTTGCGTTCGTTCGAGAGATTATCTGTCAGCATCCACCCTCACTTTTCAACCCATTCGCATATACATGTCATATGAACAACCACTGCCGATCTTTATTTATCTGTCAACAACTCTGACCGCTTGCCATCGGATGACAATGGCCGGCGCTGCTACCTGCCGCTTCTTACTTCAGATCCACAATTCTCCGTCTGTATCTTTCTCATATAGAATAACAAATAGCGTCAATTATTTTGTCATAAGTTTACATGTGTACTGCACGTAACTATTTTATTTTAATCATTGTAGTAACATTATCATAAAACCACACTTGAAACCATTTAGAATCTTTTAAATTGTTATGAAAAACCATAGGCTGGGAAGTACTTAGTAACATTAAACAACTGCAAATCTTCCTGCTCATTGCGTTTACTTGGCTAACAACGAAATTCGTCGAGATTTACAGGATACGCTGTTCTTGCTTAAAAGAAGCTTTCCTACTCACTAGACTGTTTAATTAACTTTGAATCACAATCTGAATGTTCATACATTCGATAAATTAATACTTTGTTTCACCATTCTTGATCGTAATTCTAAAATAATTTGGTTTTAGGATGCGATCAAAGGCTTCCGATTCCTAATAATAAATGCTGACGTTTTATGTGACCTCCTTCTCCGCGCTAGAAGAAAGCCGAAGCAGTTCGGCTGAAACGACGGTATTTAATATAGAACGTGGCGCCACCAGGAAAAATATGATTGAGAAATGCTCTAGATCGACCACTTTAAACCACCATAACTCCCACATCTAACCACCTTAGTGCTCGATGGGAGACTCGCGGACTACCACACACAAACACCAGTGATATGTAGTTGTGTTTGCAAAGTGAAATATAAGGACACACACATCTTTGGTAGAAACAACAAATACCTTCAGTCAGCCATTTTCAACCATCATATCTCCCACATCCTCACAGCTTCCGACATGCAACCACCATAGGGCACGATGGGACTCTTAAGGTTACTACCACACACAAACGCCAGTGTTATGCGCTAGGTAGTTGTGGCTGGAAAGTGAAATATAGAGACACACATGTCTATTTTTATATCGTGTCGACCACTTTCAATTAACATATCTACCAAACCCCCGCAGCTAGCGACATGCAATCACAATAGGGTACGATGGAAGACTCCAGGCTACTACCACTCATAAATGCCAGTGGTCTGCGCTTGGTAGTTCTGTCTGCAAGGTGGAGTATAGGAACACTCACATATTTGGTAGAAATAGGAAAATGACCTAGATCGACCACTTTCAAACACCATATCTCTCACAGGTCACAGCTACCGACATTAGGCCAACGTTTTGCACGATCAGTGAATCCATGCTACTATCACACACAAACACCAATGGTCTGCGCTCGGTAGTTTTAGCTGAAAAGTGAAATATAGAGACACACACTTCTTTGGTCGAAATATGAAAGTGCCACAGGTCGACCACTTTCATTTACCATATCTCTCACATCCCCACAGCTACCGACATAGCACCACAGTGCACGATTGTGAAACTTGATGCTACTACCAAACACAAACATCAATAGTCTGCGCTATGCAATGTTGGCAGCAATGTGAAATATACGGAAATACATGTCTTTGTTCGAAATGCGAAAATGTCCTCGATTGACCAGTTTCAACCATGATATCTCCCATACCCTCACAGCTACCGACATTCGGCCAAAGTCGTGCGTGGTAGGTGACTCCATGTACTACGACACAGAAACACCAGTGGTCTGCGCTTGGTAGTTTTTTCTTAAAAGTTAAATATAGGGACACACGCATCTTTGATCGAAATATGAAAGTGCCACAGGTCGATCGCTTTCAACCACCATATCTCCTATACCCCCATAGATACTGACATACAAACACCATATTGCATGATGGGAGATTTGATGCTACTACCACACACAAACACCAGTGGTCTGCGATAAGTGACTGTGGCAGCAAAGAGAAATATAGGGACACACATGTATTTGGTCGAAATATGAACAATCGGCCAACGTTGTTCACGCCGTGTAACTCTATGGTACTATCACAAACAAATACCCAGTGGTCCGCGCTGGGTAGTGGTGGCTGCAGGGTGAAATATAGGGGCACACACGTCATTTTTGTATATATATATATATATATATATTATTTTATTTTAAAAGTCTATCTGACATTTTCGTGATTCGTCTTTGTGTGATTTGATTCGTCTGTTGTGAAAGATACGTTTCAAATTTACTTCATTACCATAAAAAGTTTGTTTGGACGCTGTATTTCTAGTTTGTGCTTACCTCAGTACATATAAAACACGAAAGAAGTTGTTAATTGAAACCAATCATGGCCATGATCACAGGGGGAGATAAAAAGGAGGATGTTACTTGTACATTAATCGGTTTATTAGTTCAGAAATTAGAACTTTAAATTCCGTGATAACAATTGCTTATTTCCCTCGTTTGTTAAAGATGAGAGTATTATGTCAGAGAAACGGGAGAAACATGTATACATGGTAAATTATTAGTTCTGACTAGGTTATGAGGCATGATGACAATTTCTGCCGACTGCATAATCTGTTTTTCTGGTAGCCATGTAAGCTAACCTTGTAGTGCTACCGTCTGAGGGGAACCTGCAGCTTAACTAGCATCCGAACCATAGATGCGTTATTGCTTACTTCACAAGAACAAAACAAGCTTTGCCAGAGAAAAGGGAGGCGCTGCGGACAGCAGCCGAGACTGGAATTCAACCGAAAATTTTTAATTTTCTTATCAGATATCACAGAACCACAAGACCGCTAATCGTAGATGACTAATTACTTTAAGCAATATCATGTTTGATTCATAGGTAAAGAGTATTTTTAGTTTTAGATAAGACTTACAGTGTACGAACTAGACTATATACACTAAGGACGTTTCTGTTATAAAATACACATACGCCTCTTGGACAGCAATCATTCTGTATCTCAAAGAACCTGTTCTTCTACGGTGGAATTACTTCTCTACGATTCACAATTTCGAAAGAAATTCAATTCCTGAATGCTATGTATGCTGTTATGAGCGATCTACTGTTGTCAAGGTTTTTTTCTATTTTTATTTAAGTGTTTAGACATTTAAATTAGATCAACGCTTTTTCGTTAAGTCTAGACATTAACGGATGTTTGAAACTTAAGAACATAGCAACATATATGTTACTATCTACATAGTACATAAATGACTCCACGGAATGTAGTTCATAAATGATTCTACAGACACATCTGGGTGAGGCTACATTCAAAGACTTTTGACTTTATCAACAGCAACATGCTGAAGACAGAGTTGTGGTAAAATGATGGCAAAATACGGTTGATATTCGTGAAGAATAATGTTATATAGAGAAACTGTCGTGACCCTGCCAGCTGGCTGGTGAGAGCCGACAGGGTGAACTTCCCCTAGAGCCGTGGATAAGGGCCGATCTTAGAAGATCGACCATTGTTCTGATATAAATATTAGTCATAGGTTCCTACTGCAACACCTCACAGGTTATTTTGCTCAGTACATTCAGATATTAATAGTGGAATGGATGAGGAAGCTAGGATAAATTACGGTAAACAGCAGATGCATATTCACGCATTTATTTACATGAGAAATGACTGATGGGATATGTGAATATTTACATTGTTTAATTGGCTTTTAAACAAAACATTATATATGGGGTCAAGAACTAGGCGAGCATGTAACTGGTGGGCGCCTCGTAGTTTAAACTAACTGGAATATTGATAATATCTCTACAAGACTATGCCCACATGAATATGACCAAATGATTGACCCTCTGACTATCGCAGCAGAGCCCACCTTAGTAGCAGCGGCTGGCATCACCTCTTCTTCTCTTCGATCGCCACCAGGCGGCGCCGGCGACGACGCCCTCGGCGTCGATGTGGTACGTTGTAGACTTCTGGTTAGTGACAGACCAGCAGTCAACAAACAAACAAACAATTGAACTTCGTGGCGCCATGGGCAACCCATGGCGTCACTGGGCACTTTGGGCAGCTTTTGCCGCTCCTCTACCATATTATTTTAAATATTTCGTTTCGTACAGTTACTCGCTATATGGTAGTGTTGACCAGTCGCAGCAAATTCGGCGCAGGTCACGTGTCGCACCCAGGGCCGCCAGGCCGACCACGCCGCCCATCCCGCCGGCAGGCCCAGGTGCATCTTCCGGGAGGTGAAGGAGTGAGGGAGTGGGATTGTTGCCACCTAGTCAGTGATGTCAGTTCTTGTCCCTTGTCGTCAGTTGGTTAGTTAGTTAGTTAGTTAGTTAGTTAGTCAGTTGTTGGTTAGTCTATAGGTTAGTGTAGTCCTTTGATTGTTTGGTCCATTATTTAGTCCACTCCCTCAGAGGCAGGTGATTGGCAGGCAGCTTGTTTCCAAACTGATTTTGTTTGCTTAGTTTAGAAGTGAAAGTTGAAGTTTTAGCTTTATTTTTAGTTTTATTTTTATTTTTTTCGTGGACCAACAGTCAGCTGCCCCCAGGGTTTAAATAGAATCTCCCCTTCCTATTCCCAGTGTGTGGAGAGGGCAATACTCCTAGCTAACCTGCTGTATCAAGTCATTTTACTAGCTTGCAATAATTACTGGCGCTTGGCAACTGGCGACTTACAGCTTTCTGATTGGCGTGCTACTTCTACAGGTCATAGCTCCTATTGCTTAACTTTTCCATGCTCGCCCGCCCTGGAGACCTTCTTCGAAATTAATATGAAGTATTTGTACAAGTGATCGACTAGATCACTACAAAACTATTTTAACCTACATTCAATAGAATGGATCTAAAGGTCATGTGAAATGACCATTGGTTAGAAAACTCAATGTTTGTGTTTGTTTTTAGATCTTGTTATCACTTATAGGTTATAGAGTTACAGGTGCGAACAGCTTTTCTACAGGTATGAAGAAAGAGTCCATATTTAATGAACACTAATAATGTAGAAAAATCTGTTTGTAAAGCAGTATGTGTTTTGTAAAAGTATTGAATAAAAAGTATAAAAACGAGAAATTTTACAGATTCATAGCATTTTAAGGTCTTTACAAACATATATGTAGCAAGACTAAAATGAATTTGGGTAGCGGGTGTTCGTAATTTACATAAATTATTATTCATAATTGATATTAATATTGGAAATTTTTTCTCAAACATGACAGATATTATAATTTAAAACAATTAATTAGAACGGAAAATTAATAAATTTCTAAATTAACATAAAACGTCACAGAGTTTTATTGATCACGAACATTGAAACGAATGATTTCATTATCTTGAACGAAACTAACAAATCGCGATTTTTAAATTTTTAAAGAACATGATCACGAAACTGGGTGAAATTTCAAGTTGTATGTGAGTTTTTTCGTTGTGACATTTATATATCGATGAATTTGCCACATTACTGCGCGTTAGTGACGTCTTGTAGTGGTAAGAAAGTAACTGTCTGCGACTGCGAAATGTAGCACCGAGTAAAGTTTGCCTGGTCACAGCTCGCTCCGCGGTGAAAGACAGCCAAAAGACCCCACAGTGTGTCTGCTTCTTGGAAGTCGCAGCAGGTCGCCTCTCGTCCGTCTCAAGGCGGCTTCCCACGGCCCGTGAATTTACCGGCCGCGTCGGTTCAGCTATCAACAGCGGGCCGTGGGAAGAGAGCCGTCTGTGCTGGCAGTGATTACGCGCCTCTATCCGTCGCCCCGCCGGAAAGCATCAAACGCCCGGGTAGCTGAAACGACACTAGGCAACGCGGTGGGCAGGTGGCTGCGAGGTGGTGAGGGCTAGGCTGAGGCTTGTGCTGATCCGTACAATTCGACTGCATGTGCCCTGGGAAGCCAACTTAAGACTCCTCACGAGGTGGAGTTCTTACAGGTGACGATGGAGACCTAATGAATGACCTATTCCTCTGTGAGGACGCAATTTTTTCTTGCCTTCGTGGTGAGGCAATTGTAACCAATACAGTCTTCGCGTGGTTGAATTCTGTTGGTCTATTAGTCACAGAGAATCAACAGTTTGGTTTCCGCAAACGGAAACTAGTACTGCGATTGCCACAAACCCTCGTCCCCTTTGTAGGTTTCTCAGTATCTGGAAATACAACGCACCTTACAAGAACCGTGTTTTGACGTAAGTTTCTAGGCTGAATGCTTCCACACATGCTCAAACTCAGCTTTCACAATTTCAAACATGTCCGTCAATGCACACGTTACAAGAGGGTATGGAATTACTTCTAGACTCCTCCCGTGGGCTCAAAGCTGTATGCACTTTGAAGTTTTGTTTTAGCGTAGGGGCAGAAGCGCTAGCTCCACGTGCCGAAGGTCGCCGGTTCGCGTCCGGCCGCGGGTATGGGTGTTTAAGTCCTGTATCTGTGAATGTATTGTCCGTGCTGTGGTGTGTCTAATTAACTGGAAAAATTTCATACTGGAGATACTGAAAGCACCGAGTGGAGTTGGCTGTATGGCCTCAGATGCCGAAAGCCATTGAGGAAAAAAGTTTTGTTTTACTGTTGCCCGCTGTTATTACTTGGATTCGGCTGCAAGTCCTTTCCCCCTAATCTTCCGTTCTCATTGTGGCTACAGATATTTGTCACCACTGAAAATTCTTGGAAGTGTTTCTTGAGGGTGAAATGATACAAGACAATTAAGGCCAATGAAAATCAACTTATTTTTTATTATCATAATTGGCCATGTATTGATGTGGCTTTTTAAAGCAATGAACCCAAGTGAAGACATCACCAAATTTGATAGGTATAATGGTCTTGAGCAAATTATCTACCCACTAACAACAGCGAACCCGCAAATGTCTCTATCGTCGGTTCAACGGCCTTCATCCTGGTTTCTGATGGTCTCTTTGACCATTTGTACTAGTTTCCAATCCCATTCCAAGTTGGCTGTTTTCTTCAGTCTCAAGACATCTTCATTTTTTTCCAGATGGCTTCAACATTTCTAATCAATTTGATGATTTCCTTGGAAGAACACACTGGTCCACTGGTCGTAAACTGTTCATATTTGTGATTTGTGAACATACATGATGAACTCAGGACCGACTCGTTGTATTCGCTTGTATTCGCCGGTAGAGGAAGGGCCAGCAACCGAGGTACGTCGGTTACTAACCCGTCTACGACCGACCATGCGTATCGGACTACCAAACA